>VWYP01003992.1:387463-511801 GCA_013400435.1 Pycnonotus jocosus | reverse complement strand
TGGGGGGGCGTCTGCGCTGGGCGGCGGTGGATGGACAGATGGAGATCTGCAAGCAGGGAGCAGCGAGGGTCACGGTCTCAAATTCAGCTGTGCCCAGTCACCGCTGAGACACGCCGAGCAGAATTTGGCCTTTTTCCGCAGGGGAAATTCACCCAGGTACCCAATAATTTCTACCTCCTCCTCCCAGGGCTGGGCCCTGCACACTCTCCCCTGGCTGCATGCCACCACTAGTGTCACACACGAGATGACACTGTCAGAGGGGAGCAAAGAACCGTCGTGCTCACAAGGGGCTTCTCTTTGGGCACCAAAGGATGGGTAGCGTATCCTTTATCTCCCAAAATGTGTGTGGCTGCTTCCAATATCCATCCCTGTCCTTGGGCAATATGGGGACAGTGAAAGGGCATTTGGGGTTAACACCCATGAGACAGCAGCCCTGGTCTGTAGAGGAGAGGGGCATTTTGTGGCTCTCCAGGCTGCCAGCTCCATTCTAAGCCAAATTAAGGATATTTTTGAGATGCAATCTGAATTTTTTGATCTCAGACAATTTTTCTTTTCATCGCTAAGCAAAGGCCTTAGATTTCCATGTGGTTTCTTTGCCTCTTAAATATGTCAGCAGAGAGGATGGGAGAGGGCTGCTGAGAACAAGACATCAAAGACCGACCACTTTGCCAGCTTTGCTTGAAAAGCCATTTTTGAGATCTCCAGCTGAATATCCATCTGGAAAAGCAGTCAGACTTGGGGCATTTACAAAACTGCAAGAAAAACCCAAATGACTTGTTCTCAATGCCCTTCACCCACAGTCTGGCTGGAACATCTCCTTCCCAACCACATTAGAGCCCTGAGGGTCCCCATCCCAGCACCCACCTCCTGCTTCGTATGCCTCTGATTTGGGAGATACTCACTAAATAAAGAGGACACTATAGGCAGCCACGACCAGTCCAGCTGTCCAACACACTGCCATGGCCCCGCTGCCCACCATGGCCCCCTTGTCACAGATCTTGGTGGTGGGTGGTGCCATGAAAGAGGACGTGCTAGCACTTGTTGTCTCTGCAAGGAAGGAGAGTGGATGGTGAGAGGAGCTGGGTGCCCTGGGACCCATAGGAGCAGCCGGGCTCTCCTGCTGGTGTGGATAGGACCCGGCCCTAAATTGCTCTTTTCAGAGAGTTTCAATTGCTATAGCACACTAGGGCTGAGGTGGAGGACTGAGATGATCCAAGGGGTGGTGGTGATCCATGAGACTTTCCTGGCTATGTATGACAGGGGACCTACTGCTTGCAGATGTTTCTGCCATCAGGCAGAGCTGAGCATCCTTCTCATCCCCATCCTGACCAGCAGAGCCATCTTATGCACCACCTCTGTGGGGGTTTTAGCTAAGAAGTCACAATGAGCCACTAGTGCTCAGCTGAGAGCATCCCTCACCCACAGAGCATGCCAGACACAGCAGGCTGCATCTACTGGGCTGGCTCACAGGATTTGTCCTGCTTTGTACTGAACCTGATGGATTGTCTAAGCCTGCAGAGGGCTGCAGGATTGCAGGGAGTGCTTGGATGAGCAGTCAGGCTGGGCCAGCTTTGGCCACATCCAGATGGCCCCAGCACATTCCTGGCCAGACCATCTGAGCTGATTGCTGGGGCCCACAGGGTCTGTCTCAGCATCTTTCAGACTCCATTGAGGTGTCACAGTGGGGCTCAGCATTGGAGCTGGGGTGTCCCACATCAGCCCTGCCTGGCTGCTCCAGGCTGCATGTACAGGGATGTGTGTGTGAGGAACACACACGCAAGGGACACACATGTGCCTGCACATGGAGCGGGCAGGTGACGTTGGAAGGGGCATTGCAATTTAGCACAACACAGGTGGGAACAGAAGCAAAACCAAAATGCTGCCAGCAGCGCTGCTGAAAGGTGTTCCAGCACTCCTTGTGGGGGTTTATCCACCTGGGAATGGTGAAGGGTCTGCAAATCCCTGCTGCTGCCTGAATATCCAGGTGCTCTACCAGGTGCTATTTCGAAAAGGGGGTTTCTCTGCATAAGAGTCAAGGAAACCAGTGCAGGGTCTGCTCCATCCTTTCTGGGAAACAGAGGGCTGATAACACCCATTTGGACACAGTCCCAGCTCTTTCCTAGAAACAGAGACTTATTAACTTGGTGGCTTTTATTTTGAATTGGCATCCCTTTGAGCCATTGTGAGGGATCAGAGGTGTGGAGCGCGTAGGACTGGAGAGAGGAGGGAAGGCTGGAAGAAGACAGCACTCCAGGGAACAACCACCACAACCACCACAACAACAACAGCAACAATAATACAATAATACAATTGTACAATGAGGCCAGCCTCATTGTCCTGCCCTAAGTATGCTGGTGAGAAGGATGCTGGACCCAGGTGAGCCGAGTCAGTATTCTTCAGGCCATGGTTGCACTTGCTGACAGGGCCACAGGTGGGGGGAAGTGCAGGGTGAAGGGCTGCAGCTCCATGGGTGTTTGGGGGCTATCCTTGGCTGTGGACAAAACTTGCATGGAGCCAAAGAGGAGCCTAGAGTCCCTGGCTCCTCCTGAATGAAGCCTGTTTGTACTGGGAGGAGGCTCTTACCTGTGATCTGGGCCTCTGTGGTGAGATGCTTGGGCTCCTCTGTCCAGGGGGTGGCATGAACAGCCACACTCCAGTCACTCCATGTGCCAATGTCACTGTCTTTGGCTGCCACCTGGATGATGTATTCCTTGCCAGCATAAGCGTCCGTGATGGTGTGTGATGTCCCATCTGACAGCTCGACCTGAGGGCAGCAGTGGAGAGAGGAAAGTGGTCAGAGGAGCCACTGGGAGGTGTAAGGCAATCAGTATATTTAGCTCGGCTAAAAGATGATAACAAGACTTTTGCAGCACTTCTGGAAATACCGGGGTATTGTGGGCAGAGGGACAAGCCCAGGATGAGGGTGGAAGGGGAGAGAGGTGCTCCAGCTGCAGCTACACTAAAAGTCTAGAGACCTGGTTCCACTCCCAAATTCACAGCATCAGAGTGGAGCAGCTTCCTCTAGAGGTCACCAGAAACTAGCAGATGTGTGTGCGGGCTCTCTCGGACATGTATACACTTTTCAGGGAGTGCCAGTGCCAGTGCTGGGAGGAGATTTCCCCAGCAGCAACACCTCTGGCCAGCCTGCTCCTGTGCCTGCTGGCATCCCTCTGTTTTGGCTTGCATCCCTCCAGCTGGGCCCTTGGATAAGTATCAAGTTGTGTCCAGAAGTCTTTCCTAGAAACCATTCCTTCTATCCCATTGTCACTGCTGTCTGAGCCACAGAAGAACCTGCCGTCCTTTGTGCTCCAAAGTGCAATCGTGTAACCCCATTTAGCCCTCCAAGGGATCTCTGATCCATTTGGAGCTTGGCTCTGTGGCAGAGGGATGCAGGTGCTCAACAGAAATGCACTCTGATGGCACGGACCCCGGTGAGCAAACACATGTGGCTGACAGACGGGGAGGGCTCAGCATCCAAGTAACCAGGGCAGGAGTATCTGGCAGAGGCTAAGTGGGATACTGCCCTCCACACATCTCTGAGATTGAGGACCAACATGCTGCCCATCTGAGAATCCCCCTGCAGTGCTGTGCATGGCATGGGGGGCACACAGGGCACCGCTTGTCTGCCCTGCACCCTGCCCAGACACATTTCTAATCAAGATGCTGCAGGATGAGAGGTGACGTGGGACTGACACAGCCCATCTGTGAGCACCAGTGCCCAGCCAGGGGCTCGAGCAGAGCAAGAATTGCATCATGGGTGGGGACAGCTTCATGGTGCTACACATGTGGGGTCCTCCGCATGTCCCCAGCTACCCAGGAGAAGGTCAGGCACAGAATCACACTGTCCTGGGGAACACCAACAGCTCAATGACAGGAGGGAGATCCAAACTTCTGCCTGGTTGGGACGGACGGACGGACGGAAGGAAGGAAGGAAGGAAGGAAGGAAGGAAGGAAAGGCTGCACCATTGGGGTGCCCAGGAGGCACCTGGGCCAATGCACCTGTGGGATGAGGCTGCCCTGGCAGTGTGGCTGTACACACACAAGGGATGGTGTGCACACCAGATGGCCAGTGCCTTCACCCCATGGCTGACAGGAGAACCTTAAAAGCAGCAACCCATTTTGAGAAAGAACCAGGCCTTTTCCAGACCCTTCCCTTCAGCACAGATGTATTTCCTTTGGCATGAAAGCTGCAGCCCCCTCCAAGCTTTTACTGTCATTCAGGGGGATTCCTAATAGGAAGAGGGTCATTTTTGCTTTCTTGCTCCGCAGGAAAACCTTTCCTTCCCTATTCCCACTTCCAGGGTTGCATCCAGCCTTCTGCCCAGAACATCAGAGCCCTTGGGCTCTGCATTCCCAGCTGCTCCTGCCACCCGACCTGAGCCCCACATTTGGAGAACATCTGGATGCAGGCCTGACTGGTTTCCCCCTCAGCCACTGGGGGCCCAGGCACCTCGGGGTGGGTAGGCAGGAGACCCAGCAGGTTGTGAATCATCTGGTCTCTAAGGCAGGGCACCTCCCTGCAGTGTAGTGGCACAGTGAGGCTCTCTCTGCCACACAGACCTTGGGAGCCCTTCGGTGGCATCCGCCAATGTGGATGGCAATGCCAAGGAAATCAAGTTCAATTAATTCTCAGTGATAATTAAGTGAAATGAAATCTCACAGGGTGAGCTGCCAGCTCCCAGCTGACTTGACTTACTCTGTGCTGGCTGGGCTATGGCTTGGAATTGGAGAATGAGGACAGGGCTCTGAAAGATGCTGGGCTTATCCAGCTGGTGTGTGACTCTGTCCAAGACTTCCAGCATTCTCTGAACCCTCTGGCTCCTCCCTGGGAGCTGCACCAAGGAGGCTGCAGGCAGACCAGCCATACTAAGGTCCTGATGACCTGGCCAGGCTGCTTTGCCATCAGGAGCATTTTTTCCACCCCAAGATCCCTCCCAGCTTTCTTTTGGGAGCAATTCCTGCCTTTTCCCATCCACAACCAACTGGCAGCTGAGTGTTTGTAGGTAGGGTGTCACAGGCACAAAAGGGTTAAATCTGTGCCTTGCCTGGGCAGGGGGAGTGTACCTCCAGGACCCAAACTGGAGGACCTTCCTTGTAGGACCTGAGAGGACGATGTCCTAAGCTCTGCTTTACACAGCAGTTAAAAAGAGAAAGCATATTATCCATCTCTCCCCACACATACAACCTCTGGATGCAGAATTTCTGAGCTGGGCAGCCAGGGACACATCCAGCATTTGTTATGGTGGGGAGGAAACAACTGGGTGGATGCCCATGACCCAACACAGAAGTGCCACAACAAGTGGGAAAGCACACAGGAATTGGGTCCAATTGGACACAGACAGGGAGAGACAGAACTGGGGGAAGACACACTGAGGAGGCTATGGGGGGACAGGTGGACACACAGCATCAAAGGCAGAGGAAGAAATTCCTTAATCCATGTCCTTGCCACACAGAGACAAAAGCTGGAGGAAGGCTGTGCATGGTAAATTTTTTGGCTGGGGTGAGGGTTTGTGTGTTGCTGCCTGCCTTTGTGGACCTGCCAAAAGTTACTCCGACTGGCTGTGAAGTGCTGCCCAGATTAATGAGGGATCAGTAGCCAGTGCAATGCAGAGCTATTAGCATTGAAAAAAAAAAAGAGAGAGAGAGAAAGAAAAAGAAAAGAGAGAGAGAGGAGAGAGAAATGAAAAAAAAAAACCTCCTTGAACCCAGTAATTCAGATGACAGCTTGCCGAGGACAGCATGGGCTGGGATCCCATTCCCTGCCATAGTCACATACCCCCATATTCCTGCTTGGAAAGATTATGGAGCTGCTGAGTGCCCATTCACGGTCTCAAGCGCCAGGATGAGCACATGGGCCAGTGCCACATTGATGGGACAGAGACAGACAGGGCAGGCTGACAGGAGGACTGCCTGCCACTTGGCTTTCCCCCTGTCCATGCTGGTGCCCCCTGCACATGTGCTGGAGAGGTGGGGACATCCACAGCAGCCATACACACCCCAACACCCATGCATGCCCTCCCCCCAGTCCCTGCCTGCAGATTGGTGTCCCTGCCTCACAGTGCTCAGCACAGCAGGAGTTAAGGAAGCCATTATCCCCTTTGAGCTCCCCTCATCTTGCTCCCATGCCCCCAGCCCACCCTGCCAGGGTGCCCTGGCAGTAAAAAAGGTCACTGTGCTTTGTACCCCTCCAGGCTCTGCTCCTGGTCCGGGGTGACCAGGTAGCAATCACCTGTGAACCGGGTGATGCACGGGCAGGTTGGAAGCCCAGATAGCCTTTGGAAGGGAATGGGGCAGGGGGCCAGGGAAGAAAACCCCACCCTTCTCTGCCCTGACAGCTGGGCTGGGGGCTAGTGTGTGTTGAAAGGAGGTGCAGGGGGAGAAGGCAGGCTCAGATGCCTCCTTTTCTGCACCCCACTTGAAAATGTGTTTGCTGGCTCCCCTGTGGTGGCAGTGGCTCTGTTTTCCATTCCTTGACACCTCCTGCTTTCCAGTGCAGCTCCTAGAGTGAGATAGAGGTGCTCCACTGGCAGTACGGGGATGAGGACTGGCATCCCTCTGTCCCAAGGGATGCCAGTGTGTGTGTGATGCACTATGTGTGTGGCAAGACAGTGACCACGCAGCTGTCCCAGGTGCTATACCAAGCCTAGATGAGTCTGCCTTCCCCAGAATAAAAGAAGCACCCTCCCTGGCTATTGTAAGGTGGAGCTGATGTGCTCACACAACCTTTGCTACCCACAGCACACATGGAAACAAATCCTTTCTAAGAGCACAGCCTGCCTCTGCCAAACATCTGGCACCCTTGCAGCCTCCTCCTCTGAATGCTACTTGAGTTATACTGGATGATGGGGGAAATTGGAACTGAGATAGGGACGGAACACCCCAGTGGGCTCTATTTCACAGCCAGCTTTCCCCACAGCAAGAGCCAGATCCTGCCACTGGGCTGCAATGTACTTTGCAGTGACTCCAGATGTGCTGGCCCCCTCCTGCCAAGTGACAACTGTCAGAGACTTCTTTTGCTTGTGGCTGTGGGGAAGATGGGATCAGGGATGCTGAGGGCACTCAGAAACAACTGTAACCTGGCTGGCATTGGTATATGCTGCCTGCAGATAGATGCCTTCGCCATGCTGATGCAGTGGAAGCAGCCTGTGCATGGTCCTGGCAGAACACAGACATCTGCCTGGTGTGGTCTGCATGTGGGCAGGGAAAGTTAGGCTTGCCAGTACCTTCCTACCTGCTTGCAGGTGTGTGAGCATGCAGGTGAGGACATGCACATGTGAGTTGCACGCTCTGTGGACTCTGCTGCTCTGTGGTAGCTTTAGAGCTGCCAGGTGCTCAGTACTTTTAGGTCACCAGCAGTTTCCAAGGGGGCCGAGTGCACCCAGGCAATGCCAGCCAAGGGTCCTGAACCTGCTCTGTCCCAGAAAAGGTGATTTCTGGGCATTTCCCACCCCCACCCTCCTCTGAGAAACTCTCTGCTCCAGCCCTGACTGCCCCACGCTGAGCTGCTAGTGACACTATTACAGCCTCAGTATTTTGCTCCCACCTATTTATTCTTTGGATTTTTCCCCCCTTCTTTTTTAATCACTGACTTTGCAGCCAGGAGGGGAAGGGAAAGAAATGCTGCAATAAAATCTACCAGGCGTGAAGTTGTAACCCAGCTTGCTCAGGGTGACCTCTCAGCCTTGCAAAGAGGGGGAGTGCAGGCAAAGCAGCAGAGGCACAGGGGGATGCAAATGGGCACAAAGAGGCATTCCCAATGCAAAGCGACATTGCCATCGAGCAGGCAGGGACACTGCTGAGGCGGGCAGTGGCACTAATTGCCTTCCTACCCAGCTTGCTCCATCCCTCTCCTTCCCCATCACAGACAGGATATGTGCATTAGATCACACTTTCAGGCTATTTCAGGCTGCTCCAAGGCAGGAACTTCCAGAGACAGCATGTGAGACCAAAAAATGTTGCTGTGCCCTGGGAGACAAGCCTGAGCCCACCCTGGCAGCCACTTCCAATATGGATGAGGGAGGTCAGTCCAGAGGAAGAGGACAATGCCATCCTTGCACCAACAAACCCAACACTAAGTATTTGGCAATACCCACAAGCTTTCCATTCCTGTCCTCAAAACCCCATCATTTGCCTGGATCAGAGCAGGCACAGATTCTGCCTGGGTATCTTTTTTGCCCTAGCTCCTAAAATCCTGTGATGGTGGGAGCTCTTCTGCTTGCACTTCCAGAGAAGGACACTTCCAGCCTTTGCAAATGCTCATGAACATGGTCCTAATGCTTCCAACGCAGAAGAGGAAGGAGAGAACCCTACCACATTATTAGCTTTAAATATCTCATGACCTTTTACTGCAAATCTCAAGATCTGAGGCGCAGCCCGCCTCACGGTTCGTTAACATTTCATGTTGTCAGCGCGGCCAATGGGTTCAATTAGACTTCACGACGGCATCTGCAAATTGCTGGCAACCCACAGTAGGAAATCCTCCCTCGGTCTGGCCACCAGCTCTGACGCTGCATAAGAAATACCTTCTTGAGCCTTGCCACATTCCTGGGGTGTGCATCGAGCTGGCAAGTGCTCAGCGCATGTGATCTCCCTTCAAAAACTGCAAAAAGTAGGGATCCTGCTCCCGAAAATGCCATGAGAGGGGAGCAAATTAGGTGCAAGACCTGCCCGTGGCTCCCCAGAGATGCTAAGGATGGTGTCTGGCCACCCGCCTGCATGTAGGGGTGAGCATGCAGAGGTGCTTGCAGGGAGATCGCATGTGTGAGTGCGGCAATTGCTGCTGTTGCGAGTTAACTGAAGGAGCCTGTAAAACCAGAAACAGGCTATTAGCAATCCATTAGGAAAGGGTATCAGTTCCAGCCTAGGTAAGCCATTAGAGGAACATCTGAGAGCATTAGGAGAGCTCGCTTGGGGCCAGGATGGGGCTATAAAACAGAAGAGGAAACCACGCTAATCTGGCTTGAATTACAAACTTAAAAGCGGGAGAAAAATAAAGGATACCCTAAACATTTAATGTTTTATATTTAGGAGACAGAAGGGGAGATTTTGCCAAAAGGAGAGAATAAAAAACCTGTTTAGGCTACAAATATCCATCTCTCTTCTGGCAGCAGAGAAACCACCAGCCCCTCTTCCAGAAAGGGAGGAGTGTGAATTTAAAGTTGCTCGAGTTTCAGAGCGAGCTCAGTGTTGGTGGGGTGGAGGGGAGTCTTTGGCCTCATGATGTGACACAATGTGACATGGCTGCATCCCCAACAGCTGTGAAATGCCTGTGACCAGGTTCAAGGGAGCTGCTGTGATGTGGCAAAATCCAGCACATGCTTCACTGCATACCCATGTGGAAACACATCATCATCATCCTTCCATGATAATAATTCCCAGAGTGCATCACCATAATTCCCAGAGCAAACTGCAACATGTGAGCTGCTAAGTGGTCTGGGTGGAAAGGTGCTGCTGAGCAGGGGAAGGGGATTGCAAATGACATCTGGGGTGCAAACCTAGTTTGCAAAGCGCTGGGAAGGGGATGAGGTGTTCTCCTCAGAGATCGCTTCATGGTGTGGGATGCTTGGGCCAGGCATCTCCGGACTTTCTCTTGTGGAGTGAAAACTGCATTTATGGTCAGCTCACACAGTGGCAGTCTCGATAAGATCCACTGCTCCCACCACGAAAGGCTTCATCTCCTGGTGCCAAGCCCTGGCATTATTAAAATCCTGAAAGGAAGAGCCTGGAAGAAAGCAGATGCTGATTGAATCAGGCCCTATGGTCTTCGACAGCTCGACATCCATCTGATCCTATTAGTGCTCATTCGGTTCTGCCTGCCGAGGTGCTGTGTATAAATCAGACCCTGGAAAGATAACGGGAGGTGGAGAGGTGAAGGAGGAGCTGCTTCTTCTGCCAAGAAACACCATGTGTGAGCAGGGCCTGCATGGATATTCTGTTTCTGGGCAACCTCTGATGCTCCTTTGTGGGTTTTCTCCTGCAGGGATGCTGGGCTTCCCACAGGGCTGGCAAGTACATCCTTAAAACCCACAGCTGGTGCAGAGGTGGGTTGCCATGAGGAGGCAGGGATAGGGCTCAGCCTGTGGATCTCGGGCAGACAGGGACAAGCCAGAACATGAGGTTACTCAACTCCTCCTGACTGCTGGCAGAGACTTCTCCTTTTCCTACTGAGCTCCAAGCTGCCCCATTGTCAGTGTGCAGGTTGTGTGGGCATTAAAGCAAGGGCTTCTCTGTGCCAAGTGCCAGTGGGGACAGCAAGAGCCAAGATGAGGGGCAGCTTGTGACAAGAGAACTGCACTTCCATGAGAATTAAAACACACACGTGAGACCACCTCATCCTTTCTCAGGGCACCTGTCCCTTTGAGCTGAGACCCAACACCACCACTGCAGGACAAGAGGGATAAATGAGCTAGACTTGGACCTACCAAACTGTGTTCTTCCCTCTTCTGTCTCATTTTGGGGGAACAGGGACACTGTCCAAAATGGCAACAAGTAATAAGTCAAACAAAGAGTGCAGGGAGGCTTGGGCATGCTCCAAACATGCTGACATTGGTGGGGTTAATTTTAGGTACAAAGACCTGCATTTGCAGGGTGCTCAGCTGGGCTAAGCAGGTCGAATGTGCCAATGGGGTCTGAGGTCAGAGCAGCTCCAGCTGCTGCAGCGCTGCCTTTCTCTGGTGTTTGGGAAACGATTGAATTAGGCTTCACAAATAATTCATCTGATGAATAGTGGCAGTTTTCCTCAAATCATCCACAAATCAGATTTTTCATTACCCAGCCAGCAGGGCAGGGAGTCAGAAAACAAGGCTGGCACCTCACTTACTGAATGCTTGCACTTGCTCACTGAGCAAATTATTCCCCAAACACTCTTCTTCATCAGTCAATGATGAGGAACATGTCTCTTGCAAGCAGATATTCATTAAAAGCAGTACCCAGGACTGCTGCACCTTCCCAAAATGCTGGGAGATGAACCATTCCCAGCCATCCTTATGCCCACCAGGAGAGCTGGTACCTTGAGCTCCCTCTGCATCTCCGGGTATTTTTATATAAAGAAGTTAAGTTTCTACTGTCCAAGAACTAACTGCCTTTTCCAACTAGGATGGCCCTGCCACCAGTCTCACCAACACCTCCATTTATTTCCCACCATCATTGCCTGCCTGAGGGCACCGATGGAGAGGCCACACCATCCCCTCAGGGCTCTGCCAGAGTCTCTGGCATGGCTTGACTCTGCAATTATGCTGCCCCACACCCAGTGATGGAGAGACCAGCCACTCCGAGGGTGTTGAGGTAGGAGGCAGCTTAGTGGTTACCTCACAGTATGCACCCTCACAGTTTCTGGGTGCAAATCAGGGTATTCGGCTGGATCAGGCTGTGGCAGAGTAAAAACATCAGCTTTTCCCACACCAATTGCACACCTTGGAAAAAAACCCAATGTTGTATTTGGCAGTTCCCACTAAATCTTCTCCTTTTTACACAGCTTCTACAGTTGGAGCATTTCTCCCCCAGACAAAAAAAATAAACCTACAGAAAATTAATACCAAAGTCCACCTATGCTTTCTAACCCCTCTGAATGCTCCACAGACGCTCTCCCACTGCTAGGAAGGAACCAAAGGCAAAGAGGCAAGCAGGAAAACCCTCTGATTTTCAGTGCCATCAGCAAATGCTACAATCTGAAACACAACCTGTGGTGCTGCCTCATCAAAAACTGCAAGCAAATGCAAAAGGTCACCAAGACACCTTGCAGATCCACAAGCAAAGCCTCTCATCCACTCTCCCACGTTTCTCTCCCCAGGAAGTGCCGGCTGGAAGAAAATCCCACTTGGCTCTTTGATGCAGGTGCCCAGGGACCTAGTGCTGCCTCTTATTTGACTTTTGGGTTTTGTTTTTTTTTTAGCAAAATGGTTTATCAAGCTGAAGCACCTAACTAGCTTTCAACTGGCCCAGCCTGGGCACAGAGGAGATGCTGGATGAGCCATGCCAGAGTAGCAGCACCTCCTCTCCAGCCACAGAATGCTTTTCCTACACAACTTGAGGATACAAGCAGCACACAGAGGTTTAAAAAGAAAGAAAGAAAAAAAAAAGGAAAAAAAAAAGAAAAAAAAGGGGAAAAAAATAAGCCTGTTTGTTATCTTCCTGCAGTAACAAATGAAATCTGTCCTCTAGGCTGCCAAGGATTTCACTGACTATTTTTTTTTTAAAGAAACAAGAAATAAAAGTAAGAAATACGATAACATCGCAGCAATCGCTCGGTGACTGTGCTCTGAGTTATGGTGAGCGGTATTTTATCTCCAGTTCAAAATCTAAATGTGGCAGAGGCACATTTAAATGTGGTGACATTTATACTTTAAATGCCTTTTACATCTTGTTGGCAAGTTTTATATAGAACATATGTATGGAAAGTAGATAGGGGCCACAGATGAAAACGCGGAGCAGGGAGAGGCTGCAGAGCCATTTGTAGGCAGAGCGTGAGCTACGAGAAAGATGGAGAGGAAGAGAAAAGCAACAAGAAAGAGAAGGAGAGGAACAGGGGCTAGGTTGCCTGGGCAGTAAATATACATCTTTTTAGTCCCTGAACACTTTTTAATAATGCAGCTCGTTCCCAGTCCCTCGCATCCCAGCAGTGCAGCATCACTCACATGTTGCCACTGGTCCAGGATGAGAGGCCGATACCGCAGGAAGAACTTCAGTGGGAAAGACTCAGGGTCAGGCCACGATGAGGGGTTTTGCCATGACACTTCCAGTCTTCGAGGGTTATTGGGCACTGGTTTGGCCACCACACTCTCTGGAGGGTCTGGCTTTACTGGAAGAGAAGAAAGGAGGGTGATTGGCAAAGCTTTGCACTCATACTTCCTTTATACCCCATGGCAAAGCTGGCTGGGCTTTGCACCATGTGCTTTCCAAGAGGAGCAGCCAATATGCATCCTTTCCCCAAACTACATAGATGCAAATCACCTTTTGTTGTCCAAGGTTAGTGGTATGGCTGTCCTGGCTCAAAATACCACCATTAAGGAGGTGACAGCACTGGAGACACACAGAAACAACTGGGCCAGGGCAGAGAGCATCCCTCCTACACAGGGCTAATTGGATCAGGATGAGGAGCCCACCAAGCCAAAATCCTGCACTTCCCTTGCAACTGCTGATTTCTATGAGTCTGACACACATTCAAGTCTATTTACCTTACAATCATGTGGCAGAGTTTGGCTCTTGGGTTTAAGGGCTGGGGTTTTGAGGATTCAAAGCATTGGCACATCATATTTACTAACAGGGAAGAATTGCCCTGGTCACCTTCCACCCCAGCTCTCTCTCTCACTGCCCTGCTCTGCTTTTGGGATATGGGGATATTTTCTTGCTACCTGACATGTATTTCAGGTGAATATTAATTGGCTGTGAGCTATGCAACCTGCTTTGATGTTGCAGCTACTTCCAGAGTGCCGGAAGCTCATCACAGACAGGCCGTGATGAATGTCGCTGCCTGTTGCAGAGCAGTCATTGCTCCCTGCCAAGGGTTTGATCAAATCCTGACAGCTCAAACTCCCAGTTGCAATAGCAAAGCTAATAAAATTTGTGTACGCCCATGCTTATCCTTTAATCATGGTCAGGAAGGAGCTGGACACATGGAGCTAGGCACACAGCTGTGCCAGAGGTGGATGAGGGCTCTCTGTGCACTCCAAGAATAGCAATGCGCATGAGTCTTCACATCCTGAGAAGGCGCTTAACCCCCTTCCAAGTCCACATGCAGACAAGTGGATCCCTCCTGACCTGAAAATTTCTGGATAAAGAATGGGCCCCAGGCTCTGACTGCCTTGAGCAGAAGCCTGTCAAGATGTCAGCATCAAACTCCCCTCCCAAGGATGGAGAAGAGATGGTGGAGCTGTGACGAGCCCCCTTCTGTTTGGCAGAGCTCCTGCCCTGCAGTCAGAGGTCTTCTAAATGCTGACTCCAGGGTTCACCTGCTGTGGGTGGGAAGTGATGCCCTCACAGGAGCTTTGCTTACCCTGAGACAGGAAGGAGGTGGTGGTGACTGAGCTGCTCCCTCACCACCTAAGCCTGCCTGCAGCCCTGCCCTATGTGTGAAGGGCATCTCTCCCTCACTCAGTGGGATCAGGTGCTGATGTGAGGCCAGTCTGCTGCAAGTGGAGTCACACGTGAGCTGTTTCCTGCCACCCTTGCTCCAGAATGATGGTGGCATTGCAGCAACTGTCTCTGCACTGCCACCGCTTGCTCCTCTCAGGAGAAACCAGCCTGTGATGCTTTGAGAACACATTTTCTCATCTGCAGGTGAGGCAGGGAGGTTGCTGAAATGAAGCCACAGCCCAACTACCTTGGTGGGAACCATTTCCCCCGTGACACAGCCCACCACTACCTCTCTCTCCCCAGCCTCCTCCTGCTGAGCACCCTGGCACACACCCTGCTGCAGTCCTTAATCACCATCATCTTCACAACCACCCTGGCTTTCACTACCTTCCCTCTGTCACAGTGGGTGCAAGGAGGGCTGGGCAGCTTCCTCTTTCCCGTTGTCCCTTCATGCTCAGAGGATGCTTCCAGAAGTTCTAGCAGTGGCTGGTCAGCTGGTGAGCCTGACCATGGGTGCCTAGTGCCACCTCCCAATTGCTACAGACTCCTCTCTGTGGCAGGATGAGGCACAATTTTTCATCTACAGCTTTATCCTTGGCAGCAGGATTGCTTTGCTGGGGCTGTGCTGTACTGAGCTAGTCCAGATGGCTCTGCAATTCCTCCACTCCCTTTGAATCCCAGGGCTGGAGCTGGACATCAGCTTCCATCAACAGGGACTTGGAGTCCAAACGCATACATAAAAGTATAAATCCAGTGTTGGCTCAGCAGGATGGGTTTGCAAAGCAAAAGTCTGTTTGGCTGAATGAATGCAGATGACTGTGAACTGCAGCTCTGCAGTGAGGAAGTGGGAAGGAAAGCACTGGGCTAGGGATGGATGAAGTGGATACTCCCTGGGGTAATGCAGGGGGCCTGGCCTTGGTTTTTAGTATGCCAGCCCGAAGGCATGATTAAATTCAGTTAGACATGGCAAATGTGCTTGGGCAGCAATGAGAAATACTACTGTGACTGTTAAAGGAAGTCAGAAAAAAAAGTGGCCTGATGCTGAGGTGGGAGTCACCTGCCCGTTTTGCAGGGATGTGACCCCTAGCCCCTATTCTGAGAGTTAGACACCGTTGCTGGTGCACAGAGGAAGACTGCCCTGGCTTCAAGTGTGTGTTCCCAGCTGCTACAAGCTTTCAAACAGCACTGCAGGTTAACAGGAAAACCAAAAGTCCCTGATACCTCCTCATGTGTCCCTCCATCTACAGGATCCCTGCCCAGGCTACAGAGCACAGCAGGACCAACTCCTCCAAAACCACAAAGCCAAAACTGTTCCTGCCATGTCCTTCCAAGGCAGCAGGGACGCAACAGCCAGGAGAGGGGACCAGAGAGGTCCAAACACATGTCTCTTAGGACAGACCTCATCCTGCTGTTCTTATCAGGGGAAACACCTGGGCTGGTCCCACAGGGGCCAGCTGAGGAGTGAGGGGATACAGGCTGTGTCCAGCTTCCTGATTTCTGTGTAACCTTGAAGGAGTCCTTTATACCCTCCAGACAGGGACGAGTGCTCCTCCTTCCCCAGCCTTTGTCTGCCTCCATTCAGCCTGCACATGGTGAGGCAGGGGCTGTCTGGCTGTACATCAGCCAGCATAATAGAGCCCTGTCCTCACTGAGGGCCTGCAGGCAGTAACGTAATAAAAGCAGTAATAGTAATAATAATAACGGATGATGGGCATTAGGCTGAGTACTGGTTAAGCGGCTATAAAACCAGATGTAATATTATCCTGCAGAGCTGAGGGAGCATCATCAGACATTCCTGGGAAGGGGACTTGGCCAGGAGGCTACTCACAGCTCTTCCTGCTTGGTTTTTGGCTGCTGTGTCTAAGCGAGGGCTTGAAGTGCAAGAAGAGCATCAGGAAGCAGCTTCTCCTTAACTGCATGCTGCACGCTCACCCTCAACTGTGAGTCTTTAGCTATCCATCGCCCCTGGCTGTTGTCAGACATGTCTCAAAATGAATCTGGTGGCTTAGAAAGGCAGCTGAGACCCTGTGGCATGGAGCGGCCCGTTGCCCATCCCATCTCTCCAACAAGCACTAAAATGGATCCCTTGCGGCCATTAAATATCCCCTGGCATTTTCCATGAGCAGAGGGATATTAAACTCCATGTCTTAGCCAAATGTCAGTCTAGGTAATTTAATTCTGCCTCCCTAAGTAGTATGAATTGAACTGACCTTCTGCTTAGGCAACTGTATACCTGTGTTCAAAGATTCCGAATTTCATACAGACATGGGCATCATGCAGCTTCTCTGAGATGCTCTGCATCTTCATCTCCCCAGAGCTGGAGTTGGAAGGATCAGATGACCTTCCCAAGGTCACACAATGGATGGGCAGCACATTCGAGGAGGGTATCCACACCTGCAAGGCCCCATTCAAGGCTGCCTTCCTCCTTTTGATGCTGTGCATCTTCTCATATTTTTCCTCAGGATCATATGAGGAGAAAGGTGCTGAGGCAGGATGCCAGAGTTGCAGTATGGTGGTGCTGTCCTGGCTTTCCTGGGGGATGCGAAATACAGCTCCTGGGCTGAAACACAAGTGAGGAAGGTGTGGTTCTATCCTAGTGGGTGAAAAATGTCCCTGTGCTGTTCCAGCCATTATGAAGGAGGTGGCAACTCCTTATACACCACCTCACTCCTCCCTGGCATCTTCCTCTGCCTCCAGGTCCTCTTCCCTACAGCTCCTTTTCTGCCTCCTCCTCCCTGGAGCTGCAGCCCTGATGTCCCTAGAGCTCTGCAGGGCCTCCTCATACTCACCTTTATTAATATCAATACTTCTGCAGAAGATGTAATTATGAAAACAATTTGCAGGGCAAAGATGAGGAGGAAGGCAGTCTGGATCTCCTACCAATAGGAGATGGGGGCCAGAGGGCCGGAAAAGGTTTTGCAGTCATCATTGAAAATGACAATGCAGAGTGACCCTTCACAGCTGGCTGCTAATAACCAGCACGACACGGCCGCCAGCAAGGCACGGGCTCACGACAGCAAAAGAAAGTACCAGTCATTTTCCACTCAATTAGAGACCATCTTCTGAGCTGCTGGGGAAGGGATTTTCTGCTGGGGGCTCCAGGGACAGAGAAAGGAGTGAAGAAGCAAAACCAAAGGAGGTCACTCCTTCCCAGGGGGCTTTTTGTGTTTTCCCAGCCTGGGTGGGTGGTCTGATCCAGGAGAGGGTTTTCTCCCAGCTCAGATGGTGCTGGGAGGGAGAGCCGCCTCTGCACTGCTCTCTCCTTGCCTTGGGGTTGCTCTGTCCCCAGCAGGGTATGAGATCAGGGTTATGTGGCTGTCCTTTAACGTCCATGCAGAAGGTAAGATGTTTTTCTCTAGGCTGAAGGGAAATCACAAGGCAGGCTCTGACAACCACAGCCCAGGGATTTCCGGAGAAGTATCACACAGGTCCTGGCTGACACTGTCTCATCATTTTAGCAGGATGTGTGCAGATGTTTCTATGTTCCCACTCAGCATTTTCTCAATGAGGCGAAGCAGCGGCTTTGCCCTGAGCCATAGGTTTTCTACCCTTCATCTAGCAAGGGGAAACCCAGAAAAATCTCCCAGATGAGAGCTCATTGGGCCAGCTGAGATCCCCAGAGAACCTACTGGAGTCTGGGACACAGCCCTGGATTGCAGCTGCAGAGAACAGAGCTGGAAGAGACACTGAAGCTTCAGCGAAGACTGCAGGCAACCTGGGGCAAAACTGCCTAGCAAAACGCAGCAGTGCAGTTGTTTTAACACTAGGATGGCATGAGGAGAAGTTCCACTGGGGGTAGGTGGCTATTCTTCAGCAGCAGCAGATGCTGTAACGATCTGCTGAGCCTGTGACTGCCTGCTTCAGCACTCTGTCACCACCCTCTCTGTGCTGCTGAGGGATAGCACCCGTACCAAATCCTGAGGAGGAGAATTTCACAGTCGTACAAAATATGGAGGTTTTAAGGCCACTAGATACTGAAGTGGTTATGGGAGTAGGCTGGTGCAGGACATGACCTCTCCTGTTGGCACCCCTTCCCCAAGTGCCATCCTGGAGCCAGGTGATGCCGGGTGGTCTGACCTCTCAGAGCACTGCTGAGACGTGTCCACGCACCCTGCACCCTTCCAGGCACTCGTGCAAGAGGCAGCAATAGTTCACCCATGCTAAGGGCTGGCCCAGGGCAGTGCTGGCCTCTGCTCCGACCTGGGCCAAGTTCAAATGGCTGGGCTGGATCCAGCTTTGTGCTGGTGTTGGGATGCCCGAGGCTTGCAGCTGGGTGTGCCTCCCCGGGGGAGCTGCTCCTGTGTGCTGGATGGAGGACCAGATGTTTGGGAAGCTAGGCAGGGCATGGATGGGATACAGATGTTACAAAAGGGTGCCATGAACTCCTGCAGGAGGGAATGCAAGGAACTTGGAAAATGTTGCTTAATTGCTGTCCTGGGCCATGCAGGCTGGAGGTTACCTTCATTTTTAAGGAGTGTATCTTCCACAAACACAATTTCCATTTAAAGGCACCCAAATGACTGAAATTCCACTACTTCCCTGCTAAGCTCCCTGTGTTGTTATCGGCATTCCCAATGCACCGATGAACACAAGCTTCAGGTATGGACCATGGCTGCACACACACAGCAGCACAATCCCTGCTCCAAAGTTATTTCCCTGCTCTGTTCAGAGTTGGTGCCTTGTTTGATATTTTTCATGATTTGGGGTACACAGGGAAAATCTAGTATAGCAGTGGAGCTCCTCTTCTTGCACTCCAGCACTTCCAGCTTTCCCACGCTATGATGCGCAGCACAAAGAAAGCAAAGACTAACCACTGGCTGCACTTGCTTATTTGTTTTTCAGGTTCAGTAATTGCCACATGCAACCAGAAAACAGTTTTTCAGTATATTCCTGAACTCCATTCTCTCCTATTTTTCCTCTTCTTTGCGGGTGTGACAGCACCAGTTGTAATCTGGCTTTGGACAGCGGCAAAAGTTCCCTGCTTTTCTGTGTTTGGCACTGGATTGCTCAATTCATGCCCACCTTTCACAGTCAGGGAAGTATCTCTGCTGTGGGTCTGGACATGGTTGGGAAGCATCCCTGTGGCACAGCCCAAGACTCGGACACCCCAGTCCACAGGGTCTGCTGCTCCCTGTCCCACACTGCACAGCATTTGCTGTCCTGATGGGGCAGTGAACAGGTGCAGAAGAAGGAATAGAGTTTTTAGAAAAATATTAGGTAAGGGCTGGGGTAACTTGACTATAGAAGAGCTTTATCCTGACTAAGGATGGAGACAAGAGAATCAGACATTTTAATTTCTCTTCCAGTCCTAATTCCCCTGACTCTGCTTCCAGCACAAACACCAAACCTCTCCTTTAGGGACACTCTGAAGGGTAAGAGCAACACCATTTGGACCTCATAATTTTCACAGCTTTCTGTCCTAATACATGGCAGCTTCTTCCCCAGCATCTCAAACAGGGAAGAAGTCGGCAACCATGGGCAATTTGGACCATTGTGGGTGGGACCAGTGGGAGTGGGACCATCTCCACTGATGTGACCAGCATGGAGGCTGCCTGTGGGCATCCTGCCGAGCTCCCCCAGGATGCTCAGGTGGGCCAGTGGGGCCCTGAAAATGGGTGGGGCACAGGGAGGATGCCAGAGTGGTTCAGACCCCATCTCTACGGACAGGCAGAATCTCTGCTTGGAGAGCCAGTCCCTTCCCTGCCCCATCTCTCTGACGGATGACACTGCAGAGCAAGCCAACCCCAACACCACCCTGGAGAGGCCAGTTGCTGCCGTGGAAGTTACCTATGGCGAACTCATCAAAGGTGAGAGTGGTGAAGTTTTTGCCCAGAGCATTCGTGACTGTCAGAGTCACCTTGTACTTCACTGTCGAGAAGAGCTGGATGTATCTGATGTGACACCTGTTTTTGGGAATGGCATCCTTCTCACAGACCATGTCTTTTGTGCCGTGTCTGGAAAGAAGAGGTGAGAAGAGCTGTTACCTGTGGATGCACCCAAGCTTCTGGAGGAAGGAGGCAGATTGTGCAGCCTTGCATGCCCACTAAGACAATGGTCCCCATGCACCAGCCCTTGCTGCAGCCAAAGGGCCGCTCTACTCCTGCCAGGGAACTGTGTGGGCTCCTGTGTATGAAATTTTCTCCCAAGCCTACACAGGCTTCAGAGGCTTCAGTGAACATCCTCATGCTGGCCCCAAGGAAAGAATGGGACCCTGTTGGGGTTGGGTGTGGGTCTGGCCCTTCCATGAGAGGAACAAAGTCTCCTTTCTGATGGTGACACAAACCTTAGAAGGTAATACACGGCATCAGCCTGAATAAGGGCTGTGCCAAAACTGGAGTTCAGGGTAGGGAATGATGCCATGCCATGGCCAGTTCTTGGTGAGAGACACTGCTGCTGTCCAACAACCAGCTTACATCAGAAAAGAGCGTGGCTGTGCCAAATGAGCCAAAAAACAGTGGGCACAACAACCACTACAGACAACTGGTGCAGAGAAGATAGTTTTGGGAAGCATGGAAAGGGGACCTGGGAGATGGGGGACTTTTGTGGTCCCTTCTAGGGAAATTGAAACTTTTTTGGCACAAAGTCCTGGTTTCAAACATCCAGTTTGTATGTCCCCAGAAAATCCTTCCCCATGCCCATTTTTGGGACACTGATACCATATGCTCAGCATAGGTCACACCCACTGCCCCAAGATTTCATGGCACTACCTGAGACCTGCTCCAGGCTGCAGGGATTGAAACTCACCCTGTCGCACCCTTTCTTCCCAGACACTTACATGACAGAGATGTTGAAGGAGTTGGGGATGTAGGTAGGAGTGGGCAGGTGCCAGCTGCAGTAGAAACCCTTCGGGTAGTTGTTGGACCGGCACATCAGCACTGGCTCCTTTGGGGGCACTGCCAGGAAAAGAGAAAGGGTAATTACCTGCTGAGGTGGGGAAATCACCAAGATCTGAACAAAGGGATGACCCTCCACTCCCAGCTGCTGCCAGATTGGGAAAGAGGAGTTTGCAATGGGAGCCTGGACTGTGTTTATCAGCTGTTGGAAGTATCATGGGGGTCTTTGTCCCATGTTTTCTGCTGAGGTCCTCCACGACACCTTGCTTTGGGCTGGGCTGTGCAAAGCTCACTTTCTCCTCAGGCAGCTCTAATGAGGGATGCTTCTTGTGAGGGATGGAGTGACAGAGACAGTTTGCAGGTACCAGGGGAAATTGTCTCCAAGGCTGTGACAGAGATGTTGCTGATGAGGAGGAGGTGCTGCTCTCTTGACCCCATTAATCTACACTGCTCACAGCTTTCTCTGCCACATCCCTGGGGAGCGATAAACTTATTGAGGGATGATCCTTCAAATGATCAGAGGTCACCCAAGGGAGGAAGAAAGACCACTGGCAAGATGAGGAGCAACAATATGAAACTAGCAGAGAAAATCCAGCTCTGCAGGAAGACTAACAGACTTAACACTTTTGGCATGGGGAAGAGCATCCCTGACTCTGTTGCACTGCCTCCAAAGAGACACAGAGGCAACAGGAGACAGAGTGAGAGCACCCAGCGGGAGCAGCCTTCCTCTGGCCTCATCAGCTGATCTTGGAGGTCAGAGGCAGAAGGGGATTTTAAACCCAGCGAAGAGTTCACACTGTATTTGGCTTTTCTGGACACATGTGCAGTGCACTCTACTTTTTGCAGGAGCACAGCAAGAGCTGCAGGAAAACTCTACAAAATCCTGAGGGACAGTGCATGTGAAGAATGAGTTGTGATACTTTTTGACTGATAAATTTTGCCCTTGTTGCTAAAAATCTTACCTGATCTGACACCTAAGTCAACTCTTCTTGGTAACCAGGCACTTGCATTGAGCAGCACCCTGGCACAGTGCCTTGCCATAAAATACGCTCTCTGAGCTGGATGTGCACCAAGGTTCCCCTTGGAAAGGCTGTCTGACCCTGTGGTGTTCCCTCTTTTCCTTCCTTTGTTAGCTCTCATCCCTATCCATCCACTGGGAACATCCCTGGACATGCTCTTATCTCCAGGCAGGTGGATTGAAACAAACCGAGCAGACCTGGCAGCCTTAGTGCCTCTTCACCCCACAGCCCGGGTGCCACTGGCATGACACACCTGGGGGCACAGCTTTCTCAGGGGATGGAACGAGCTCCAGCTGCGACTGGAGGCTACAGAGTCTACTACGGTCTACAGAGGGGAAACTGAGGCACAGGGTGTGCACATCCCGGCGCCCCTGGGACAGGGCTTGGAGGGCACAGCAGTTGATAAGGGAGCCAAGTGCAGCAGAGCCAGGGAGCAGGGAGCAAGGAGGAGAGGGAGAGGGAGCGGAGGAGGCTGGCGGGAGGAAAGGCCGTGCTGCTCCGCTCCGAGTGTTCCTCCTAATGGCTCTTTCAGCCTTCAGCCGACAGACGAAGGCCAGAGTCTGGTTAATGAGCCTCCCGGTTAAATTATTCAAGCAGACCCTCCACATCAAAACAGAATGGCTAATCGGAAAGCCAGAGACAAGGGACTGATCCCTGCTACAGCCCCATCCTCTTCCTCCTCCCCGCAGGCTCCTTAACCCCTTCGCTGCCTCCCCTGGGCGTGGCGGGAGCAAAGGCAGCATTGCTCTTCGCAGGGTGCAGTGTGGGGTCGGGCGGTGTCCCGGAGAGGCTGGGGAGGGGCAGGGGGTTTGGGGACAGCCTCTGGGTGCCGGGTGACCGCGTGGTGGCACTGTGGGCTAACAGCACCTGCCCGGCACCCGGCAAGCCGGGATGGGGCTGGGAATGTTGCTTGGGGATGCTGGGGACACCGGGGATGCCACCGCAGGCGACTCGCCCCCACTTGCAGCTTGTGCTCAGCTGTTCCGCTCGTAACCGGGAGTCGCCAGGAAGCCGGGCAGGAGCAGGCGGGGCTTCTTCGAGCCCAAGACGCTGCACTGCTATGCACAACAATTAGTCCATCTGAGAATAATTTATCTCCATTGTCTCCAGTATCACGGCGGATCTGGCTCTCTGTGATCTGTGCGAATTCCTCCGCGGAGGAGGCTGGGGCGGGCTCACTCCTCCAGGTTCGTTTTGCTGGGAGGAAGAGGGGAGGGCTGCCCATTCTGTATCCCGCTTCCGTCCCCACTCCGCAGCAGCCTTTGAAGATGCCCCATTTCCACACCATTGAATGCCGTGAAAATCCTGCCCTCTGCTTCAAGGCTGGTCCTCAACAGCAGCCTCAACCTTTTGTGTTCAGCATGCTCCACCTCCTACCCTCTGGTGTCTTTTAGCAAGCCAGAGGTGGAGGGAGAGACTGGGGAAGGGAGACAAAATGATCCTCGCGTCTCTACCCTCCGGATGCAGAGTTCAAGGACGGATGCAGCCGAAGGGAAGCTGCTGTATGACGCCTTTCTGACCCCAGCCTTTGCCCTCTCTTTCTGGGCAGACACAAGATGTCTCACACAGCCACTCCTGCAACATCCATCTCTCCAGAGAGCCTTCAGTCCCAGAGCCACAGGCATCCCGGGAAGGAGCTGCTACCCCACTTTCCACCTTGATGGGTGGAAAGTTCATGCAGAGTGTGAGGCCAGTGCAACGTGCCACAGGGGGCTGTGACCATGACACCACATGGGTGACCATGGCCACCACTGCCAGGAAACACAAAGGATAGGGCTGCAAGCCTCTTCTCAGCTGCCTTGCTGCATCAGGAGGGCTCTTTTTGACCACCCAACCATGGTGTCTTCTCCAAGCTGGTGGCTGGTTCCTCATGTCCCTATGGGAGATGGTACCCTGCAACCTTGTTCCTCTTCCCTTCTCTCACAGGAAAGCACTCACTGGTACAGCTCATGCTGCCCATCAAAGGCTCTTAAAGACAGCAAATAAAATTGCAGGCTCCAATCGATCCAGCATCCTGTAATGCTGTCTTTGGAGGTGGGCCAGCCCATCAGGCTGACAGAGCAAGAAAGGCAGTGGAGGAAAACGAAGCCATCAAGGGAGAAGCATTAAAGGCTTTTTCTGCCCTGAGGTTTTGGGCAGTGCTCCTGGGTGTGGGTTGTCCTGCTCCAACATTCTCAGTTCTCTCTCAGATGATGTCCAGCTCTCAGCACCTGCCCCCCACCACAAACAGCGCAAACAACATGTTGAGCTACTTGGGCACTCCTCCCTGGGCTCCTGCACACAGCCTCCCTAATTCTGGCAAATATTTACATCACTGTTGCTTCATGGAGCTGCTGAACTCTGTAAAAGCAGAGCTCTTTTCCTTTCACCACAAACAGTGCCTGCCCTCTCTAATCTGTCTATTAACCTCTTGCATGGAAAGGAGCCACTTCTCCCATGTGTTCTGCGGATGTCCTCTCTGAAAACCCTGTATGTTTAATGCCTGGCTGTGGCAGCTTCCCAGAGGCTTGGGTTGCAACCAGCCTCGCTGCAAAAGCTCTGGGTGAGGTGAAGAAAGGCTCAGAGCTGAACTCAGAGCTGAGCACATCCCATCTGGGCACATGGCTCAGAACTATGAGATGCTCCAGCAAAATCTCGGTCTGCCACAGCAGTGAAAGCTGGTGCCAGGGTCATCATCTCTGCAGATCCCTGAAAAGAACAGTGGCAGCGATGGAGTTGGCTTTCCTACGACACAATGCTCCACGCTTTGCATACATTTAACTCTCCAGCTTTTTGGAAATAGCTGTCACCTGACCAGCTTCAGCACTTCTGCTCAGCTGGGGACAGTGTCACGAGTGGTTCTTGAGGATGAAACAGCTCTAGATGCACCAGCACAGAAACAGATTTTTGTTTCCCTCCTCATCTCTAAAACCCAGTTGTCCTCGTACCCTCAGTCCCATTGTGCAGGGGAAAAGTGTGACCAATCCATTTTAGAAACCACTAAAAATGATCTACAAGAGCTTTTCCCAGCTCTGCTAGGTCATGAGATAATGGACATTAAAATCATGACACTTTTATATATAGAAAAGTTATTTTAGGTCACTTTTAGAGGTTTCTGAAATGGATCAGTTATAATTTTCCTCTCCTGCTGAGGGCTGAATGTACTAAAGATGCCTTGCTCCACAGGTGGAGGGATACAAAAAATAGCGCCAATAAAAGTTTTAAGAGGCCTCTCAAACACTTCTGTAGGAGGTATTTTTTCTGGTGCACTCGGGGCACATTCAGGCGCTGGGCTGATGGGGGATAATGAGCCCACAGTGTGCTTTTGGGGTCACCTGCATAACTCATCATCTCGGTCTTGGGCCAGCAAAGACTCCAGGGTCTGTAACAGCAGCATGTGCTTGAGCTAGAGGTACAGCTGTGACACAGCCTGCCTGCACATGGGCAGGACCCCCGTGCTGCCCCACATGGGGGGACAACCCCACAACCAGTGCTCCTCTGTTGCCAAACTCCTGCTGTTTGCATCACAAGTGCCCATGGCACAACCAGATCATCACCCAAAAACTTTTTTCACATCACCGGTGGTGGGTATGTACCAATACAGAAAAAAAGCCACCCAACTGACCAAAAGCAAAGCTGCAGAGGCTTGGGACAGCACAACAGGAATCCACCTGGGCATGAGATGCCAGCACTGAGCACATGGGCACAAAAGCAGCAGACCTTGCTAGTCCACACACGCGTCTACACAGATGCTTTTGTTATGCACATGCTGGCTGCCAGCACGATGTATTATTTATCTAATGCTGCTTTTCTAAAAGCCTGTTTGTGTACAGGAGGCTGGTAGGAAACAACAAAGAAAACAGTGATGAATAAATCATATTTCTACTGCCAGGGGGATTGGGAGCATCTGTCTGCCATGTGCCACCTGTGCTGGAGTGCAGCACAGCTATGGCTGGGGACAGTCCCTTCCATGGACCCAACTGTTTGGGTACAACTGTGTTTTGCTGCTGGGGAAAGGGAGGGAGGTGAAGCTTTGAATTTGCTCTGTTTCCCCTTGACCATCTGTTCTTGGATAAGTGTGAAGGTGAGAAGGGGTGCGGAGGACAGTAGGTGATGCTCCCTACGTTCTGGGAACATCATGTTCATAACCACCACTTCTTCAAGAAGGGTAAAACAGGTTTTGATTTGTTGGTTTTGTGTAGGGTGTGGGTTTTTTTTGTGGTGGGTTTTATTTTCGGTTGGTTTTTTTGTTGGTGGTGTTGTTTTTTGGGTTTGGGGGGTTTTTTAAATTTTTTTTTTTTTTTTTTTAGTTGATGCAGCAAAATTCATTTGATAGAGAATTAGAGAACCCAGGGATTCAGGAGTGCAGGATGAAATGAGTTTGTTCCTCATTGATCTCCTGGGTGACCTGGGCAAGGGATGTGTCTCCCTTTCAGTCTAAGCCACCTCAGGCTCAGCAAGCAGACATTTTCAGAGGGACATTCCTTTCCCTTGAAATTAGACACTGAAGATATATCCCTCTNAAGAGCTAGAATTTATCCCCCAAGAAAGTGCTGGAGAAAAAGGTGGACTCAGCAACAGATAAATTTCTTAAAGGCCCTGTTTTGCACTGATTGGCGCTCATAAACCAAGCTATGGATTTTCTCATTTCCCTTGCAGAGAATTCAGTGAGCATGGCATGAGGCAATGCTGTAAATTTTTGGGAGAGAAGAGGAGAGGTTTGGAGAGGTTCAGAGAGGTTTGGAGAGGAGAGAAGAGAAGAAGAGAAGAAGAGAAGAGGAGAAGAGGAGAAGAGGAGAAGAGGAGAAGAAGAGAAGAAGAGAAGAAGAGAAGAAGAGAAGAAGAGAAGAAGAGAAGAAGAGAAGAAGAGAAGAGAAGAGAGAAGAGAAGCCTAGTATCTCACTTTGAGCCAAAGTGGCAGGGCAAACTCCCAGTGTGATCATAGGAATGGAGTTCGCTCCATTCTGCACTGCATGAGGCCACACTGTTTCCAGCACAGCAGAGCTGCTCCTCAACCTGACCACTCTCCAGCCTCCAGAAAATTATCAAGCAAACCTCATGGCCTTGATCTGTGAGAAGAAAAAGCTAGAGCAGAGAGGCTCTGGCAACCCTGAAGTGGGATGGGCTGGCTGTCTGGAATGGCAGCCTTTGCTGGAGTGCTCCCCAAGGTGTAGGGTGCTACAGGAAGGTGATTTAGGCAGGAGAAGCCATCTGGCATCCTGAACCCATGACAGACCCTCTTGTTCCTACTCCTTCCAGTGGCACTGGTGCTTGGCAGCATTGCTGTCCCAGGGAAATGCCTGTCCTGCTGAGCACACCAGCACCCCAAACCCCAAAGCTGTGCTTCTGGAGGTGACTTTATTCCCATGGGGCAGCATTCTAGGCTGGGTGCCCTGGGGAGTGATGCACAGCAGGGATCCTGAACACCTCCACCCTTCACTTGGGACCACAGCAGAAAATCCCCTCTGACCCTCCAATTCTCCACCAGGAACCAAAGAGCAGCTTTGCTCTGAAACAATATTAAATATTGAACAAACGAATGCAAACCTGTTATCTGGGATAATTGTCAGTAAATAAAACATTTAACCAAACCAAATGCAGCTGTTTCCACTTGGAGCCGGCACAACAGCAGGGAAGCCAGCTCAGCTACTCTGCATCCTCGTTACAGCAGCTGATTATTGTTTTGTGTATAACAGTAGCAGGGCCAGTCCTGGAGCAGGGCCGGGGCCGCGGTGCTCCGTGTGGTACCCCTGGGATGGGTACACCGGCTAGGAGGGATGCGGCAGCACAGCAGCTCGCCGGGCACGGGAAGTTCTCTGCAGCGCTGGGGTTTGCTCTTCAGCCCAGGGAGTTCACGGCGAGGCCGGCTTTCCTCCCCCAACACCTCTGCGAGGGGATTTGCATGTAACATAAACCATTTCAGAGCCAGGTCACTGGTTCGCACATAGCCCCGGGCAGTAATGACCAAACCTCGTTACCGGCTGCTCTGGGATTGACTGTGCCGGGCCCCCGTCCAGCTCCTGGAGACCTGGAGAGCAGTCTGGGGTGAGGGAGTGTGCAGCAAACGAAGGAAAAGTGCCGGCAAACGGGGCCTTGGGAGGCTCCGGGGATGAGAGCATATCCCTGCCTACAGCTCAGGGCTGGAGCATCCCAGGATGCCAGTCTGCCATGCCCAGACAGTAGGGAAGGGAGAGCAGGGGGCTGATGTGCTCTCGGTTTTTGAACATTCACAGGGCTTTCCACAGCTCGGATTTGGAGAGGAAAGCTTCATGCCCCTACAGCTCCCACCTAGTGCTGGGCCTGTCTCTTCTAAAATGGCTGGGAAACATGAAGGGTATGAATTACTTGGGATTTTCCAGTCCCTGATAACATTATTTCTCCTTCCAGAGGACTACTCTCCTTGATACAGGGCTGGGTGAACTGTGCCAAGCAATGCAGGCAGGAGATGCTTCCTTGTGACATACAGGTTCCCCAGTAGCTTCTCCACACCCCAAGGAGGTTGTGGTCAGTGCACATGGGGGCACATCACAGCCCTGCTCTCCAGGGAGAAGTATCTGCCTTCCTTGGTCATCCTCCATAAAAGGCCTTACCAGAGCAGCCTGCAGACACCTGACAATCTCCTTCAAGAGATCAGCTGGAAAAGCCATGGAGAGGAAATATCCCTGTGTGCTGAGAGAGAGCTATGCCTTTCTTGTCTTGGTAGTGCAGGGGGAATTAACTCAGGTGATCCCAAGGGTTTTTCAGATATTCAGGACTCCAAGGGTCCCCTGCCTCCATGCCTGCACTATGTGCAGCAGAGAACTCAGCATTCCTTTCTCCCTCTTTTCCCAGCTCCAAGCAGAAATTCCCTGCACAACCTACACCATGCAATGCCCCTGCTCCCTCCATCACCTTATTTAATGGCTGTAAGAAAGCAATCCATCCTCTCTCCAGATGGAGAAGACAGGGAAAATACCAGGTGTGATCAGACACAACTGGGACTATCAACAGCCATGTATCCTCTGCAAAGCTGTCCCACCAGAACTCCTGGAAGTTGTATATTTATCCAGGAGGAGCCTCTGGAGAGAAGCTATAAGCACTTCGTCATGCACTGAGCAACAAGCTAGCCACGAATATTACCAGCTATCTCCCAGTGCCTTTAACAGGCAGCAAGTCTCCAAAAATGCCTCCTCTCCCTTCATCTCTCTTGATATGCAGTCTGGATATGTCCCCTTCTCTGTTCTCCTCTTCCCCAGTGAAGGAGGTACCTGTTGGCAGAGAGGCCGCTCACCCCATGAGGAATGCAGAGGAAGAAGTAAGAGGTTTCTGACTCTCTGCAGCAGAGAATAATATTGGGCTTCTCCTGTCTGGGCAGGAAGAGCAGATGAGAGTGGCTAGTAAGCAGACATAACCCCTACCCATTTTCTCCTCACACTAACACTGGTTTTTGCATGAAAAGTTCCTTTCCTTCATCGTTTATTGAAAACCACCCTCTCCTTTCATCCACATGTTCTGCTAGGGAATATGTTGCACTCTGTTCCTCCATCCCCTCACAAGGCAGACCCCATGGTGCCCCTGAACCTGTATTGACTTTGGATTCAGTCAGGACAGAGGGCTTAAAAGTGGGCATCTGTACCACATGGTGCACCAGATGTGTGCACAAGCAGAGGAGCCATTTGCTCATCCTGTGTTTGGCCATCCTGATTGCATTTGGGTTTGCTCACACAGACTCAGTATCCCCTGGTCAGTGACTCACATCCTTGGGACTGCCCTTCTGCTCCACATCATCTGGTGAGAAGCTACTCTGCTCCTGGGGCTGATCAGCCTGCCCCTCAGCTGCCTGGACCCTGCTGTGAGTGCGTGAGAGCCCTGTTCTCTGTAATGCTGGTGGCTTTGCCCAGCTTCATATCATTGTTGCAGTCCTGCTGGGAAACCACCTGCAGGCATCTTGCAAAAACAGCTGGGCTGGAGCCAAAGGAGATGCTGGTGGTGGGTGTAGAGAACTGACACAGGACCAGAAGGAGCTTCTCCCCATGCTCCTCCCATCCCAAATATGTGAGAGTCCTCCCAACAGCAGTCAGCCTCCTTTGGTACATCCAGAGAAGCCATCTGACTCATCCCACCTGTGCTTCTGCATGATACACTCTGGGAAAATTGTAGCACTGGGCCATGGTGGCATTGGAGCTGAGATGGACAGCACAGGTAGTGGCTCTGGTTTGTGGTGCTGTTCTGGCTGCTCAGGGATGATGATAGCCCATTAATTACAGATACTTGGGAAGATGCCTAATTTATCATAGGAAATGAGATCTCCACACCAGTCCTTAGTTGCTCATTCTCTAGCTTTTAGAAAATACCAGTCACTAACAGTAGGAATGTTCCCAGCTCAAGCCAAAATCTTCCCCTCTGCTGTTGGTACCTTGGGGTAGAGGCAGGAAGAGCATCAGTCTCTGTAGCTCATCCAAAATGTGTCCTTCAAGCAGATGAAAAAGAGAAGAGTGTGACATTTCTGGAGGTGTTGGGCTGCAATACCAGCTCAGCTAACAGCACTGGTCAATACCACTGCTCTCTTTATTAATGTCTGTTTTTTTATCCTCAGGCCTGAATCAGACTCTGGCCTCATTCTATTCTTAAGGCAATGGGGTCCTTGGGATGATGTAAGTCACACAGCTCCAGACTTCACTGCATTTGGAAGTAATAGCTGTGTCCTTAACTCAGCTGGCTTCAAGGGAGGTCCCATTATCCAGCCCATCTGTAAAGAAATTGAGCTAAAAGAAGGCCCTTTGCTTTATGAACATGACGCTCATCTTCCTCAAATCCTGACTCAGTGCTTAAATCCCCACAAGCAGCAGTGGAGAAATTCCAGGGGATGTTCTTGGCATGTGCAGCCCGGGCAGCTCCAATGGCTCAAGTGGCTTGGGGAGCCCGTTCCCACCTGCGTGTGAGAGCCTAGCTTTTCCAAAACAAAATGTGAGGCACAAACCAATTCAGTTACTCACAGAGACTGTTTCCACCTTCTTTAATCACCACCTTTGCAAGGTTGTTTTCATTTTGTTCCCTCCCTACTGCTCCCAGCTTCACTCAGCAGCAAGCACCTCACTAAATTCCCCTTATCTCCCCTTTAGGTCATATGATATCTTTTAATTCTTTAATCAATTTTCCTCCAGACTCCCTGTAATTTGTCGAGGGCCTTTTAACAATGAAACCCCAGAAGCAAACACACCTTCCCTGGGAGCATCAGCACCGGATCAGTAGCAAGAGCAGCATCATTGCCAAGTCTGCTCCGACACCAATAACCTGGATGCTCAGCACAGCCTCTCCCACCTCATGGAGGACAGCAGCCTGCCACGCATCCTCTGATTTGCTTACAACAAAGAAGAAATAAAAAGCACTTAAAGCACTTATTGTCATATAAATGTATTGTTATCAGTGTTTTAATTATTTCCTGAAGAATGGTGGGCAACCCCCAGCACAGAGCTCCCCCACGGTGGGCAACCTTCCTGCACAATCTAAGAATCACAGCAGGCAAGGAGTTGTGACCCAGAGGTCGACAAAACTTTTTTGGGCAGGATGATGGGGCCAGGATGCTGGGGTGGGCACCATCCACAGGTAGTTGGGGCACTGCTGCTTTTTTAGGGAACAGACCACACTGTTCATGCAGCAGCACTGCCCAGCACAGAGGGAGACACTTGAGAGACTTGGGCCAGCGGAGAGAGGAAGGCACTGTGCCCAGATGCCTCACTGATGGTCTGGGACTCATTTCTGGCTGTGTTGTGGTCTCTGCAACGGGCTCAGCAATGGATCAAATAGTCTGGCAGGGAAGCCTAGGGCTGCTCTTTCTTCCTCTCCCTTTCTCACCCTCTCCAAGGTCAAACAGTCCTGGACTCTCAATAAACTGTCGCAGGGGCTCCAGGGGATTTTAGGAGGCATTTGCTAGGATTTCAGCAGACCTGAAGCGTGACTTCACAGGGATGGGGGGGGAAATACCCTAGAGCTTCGGAGAAAAATGTTATTAGAGTCACTGAAGGATTTTGCTGTGCTCTCTGAAGCGTTGCACAGAAAATTACAGGTGAAGAGCAAGCCCCGTGGTCTGGACCTTGCCAGCAGCGTAAGGATGTTGTGGTGTCTGGGCTCACACTTCCCTATCACGGACCGGGAGCACACTGCAAATGCCTCCTGCCACAGGGACCCTCCTCTTGATGCATGCAGATGGCTCACAATCCTTCTGAGATGAGGTGAGCAGCTGGGACAGGTCTGAGAGCCAGGGCTTGGCTGCAGATGAGAGCTGCAAAAACCAGACAGGGCAGAGCAGTCTGGATTTACCCAATAGTTTGCCATCCTCTACTGGAGCAGAAAAAACAGCTCTGACTGGGTTAATGCCAATGCAGTTAGGTCTGTCCCATGGTGTATAAGTCACCAGCAGTACAGAAAGAAAGGCAACAGGCCTGGAATAAGTGGGAAAATGCTGTGATGCTGCCAAAGTTTTGGTCCTTTCCAGTGGTAACATGAGGTTGAACCTGGCCAGGATGCAGTGTGGGAAGATTTGGGGTTTGTCTGCCACAGGGAGAAGATGCTGGAGGCACAGCATTGGTACCTGTCCCATGCCCAGAAAGTTGTTCACAGGCATTTCTGGAGACCAGATCCCACAGCAGCTCCCACAGCTTTGCGGCAGAGCAGCTCAACCATGGCCCAGCACAGTGAAACTCAAATGACTTTTGAGGCTGTAACGCACCCATGCATCTCAGTGGCTTTCTGTCCTGCTTTCTGCACTAATATGGGATGGAAAGGCAAGAACTGGACCAGCACCCACCGGGCAGATGCACTGTCTTTTTTTCACCCCCATGCTGATGCTTCCCTTGGACCCTTGAGGAAGTTTGTAGCTCGAAAGCAGCTGTCGCTATGAGCCAAATGGGTTGCAAATGTATTGGCATGTGTTGTGTCATCTGCAGTGGTTAATAGGATCCATTTTCCAGGGAAGGGGAAAAGGAAGAAGGGGATGGGAATGCTTAAATCAGCAAAACAAACATTCACCGCCCCTTCCAAAGCACTACACCCAAGGCAATAGGTTATTTATGGAAGTTTGGTCTGGAGCAATAACCTGCAAGGGCTTCTCACAACAATGCAGCTGGATTCAGATGTCAAATCAAAATCCTTAGCACTTAATACCTTCAAAGTCTGTACACAGAATGGATGCATTGCTCGTCCCAGTGGAGTTATTGTGGGATTTGTCTCTTATTTCACCACCAGCCCTGTTAACATACTAATTCCTGCTGCCCTGGAACTGGGCAGTGCTCCTCCTTTCCTGGTGGCACTTACACCATGCCTCAGCTCTGAAATGATACAGGAGTTGCCTGCACATGTGGTAATTGCTGCAAGGCTTGGGAAAAGTGGTGGGAGAAAAACATCCTGTGCCACCTTACCATCACCTTACAGTCAGTCATCTTACAGGGAAATGGAGGCACAGAGCAGTCAAGGAAGGGCTACTGAGGATGGAGAGGTTGGCTGAGGATGCCTGTTAAATACCTCAGACCTGAGTGCAGTTCCCTGGTGAACCCCAGGTGCTCAGTCACCTCTGCAGGCACCTGAGCGCTGTTGGGCTCAGCACCCATGGGTGGCTGAGCTGCCCAAGCCCCTGTCTCTTGCCTGGCTCCCGGCAAGTCTGGGAGATCCCTCCTTGACTGCCTGGCTTCCCTGCAGCCCAAGCAGATGTTCTGGGTCCTGTGTCCCAAGACAGATCCTGGCTTGATTTATTACTGGACGTGACTTCTGGAGTTTGTCAAAGGCACCCACACCCCCTCCCCTGACTTTTCCCACACCCTTCCCATTTTGTTTTACGTTCACTTTGTGGTCTCCCCACCATAGCTTGCAATAAACAGAAACTCATTTCCAGTATAAACAACTGCACTCTCTGCCCCAGTGAGCCATACGACCCTGCCTTTCCCGCTCCCCACCCCTGTCTGCTTTTGGGTTCTGAGAAAACAGTCTCTTTCTTCTGCTTTNTTTTTTTTTCTTTCTGAGATTTATAACGTGCCAGCCAGAGCTGGAGTGGTCTATCCCACTCCACATCACGTACATGCTATTAAAAGTAAAGCTACCAATAGATCTCAGTAAGGAAAACCACCTGAGCTCTGAATGAGCTGAGGGTTTACAAGATGGGGATGTTGCCCCTGACACGGCCAAAAGCCTTTCAAGATGTGGGATGTCTCTCGAGGCAGGATTTAGAAGACGAGTCATAGAGTGAAGATGTGCAGGGCAGATCTTGCCCTCCCCAAGCCCTGAGTCAGGAGAGATGCCAGCCTGATGGGAGCCAAGCCTGCTGAGAAACTTTGCAAGAATGCCATGGAGAGCTGCATAGTCACCTGTCTCAAGGGGTGGGCTGATGCTCTCAGTTGCCTTTATCTGTCTTTAACCACGTAGAAAGGAACTGGTTGGGCCAAGCAGTCTGTCTCCACTCTTTCTGTGTCCGATGGGGACAGACAGACATATGGGGAAGGCATATTGAATCCTTCCTTTATATATGGAATCTGCAGCGTTTTCAGAGAATCATGGAAGATGCTGAGTTGGAAGGGACCCACAAGGATCATCAATGCCTGCTCTTAGCTCTGCACAGGACTTCCCCAAGAATCCCACCATGTGCCTGAGAGCATTGCCCAAATGCTTCTTGAGCTCTGTCAGGTTTGGTGCTGTGACCACTTCCCTGGGAGCCTGTTCCAGTGCCCAACCACCCTCTGAGTTAAGAACCCTTTCCTATTATCCAACCTAAATCTCTCACGACACAGCTTCAGGCCATTCCCTCAGGTCCTGTCACTGGTCATCACAGAGACCAGTGCCTGATAAAAATGCATAAAAAATGGTAAATGTTTTGACACCTGGAAGTGCTTGCCAAAGGCTCAAGAGGATTCCCTGCCATTGGAAGTCTTGATATCAGGGCTGAATGTTTTCTTCATAGTTTTGCTGCCTTTCAAAGAGAGATCTATTCAGGGCTGTATCCTGCCCTGCAGGGGCCACACAGCAGGGCAGGCAGCAGCCTTGGGCCCCCACATCTTCCTCACATTCCATATCACATCGTTGCTGCAGGGGGTACACACATCCACCTTTCCCCATGACACAAAGATATTGGGATTAATCATCTTGTAATGCTAGAGGGCAAAGCTGCTTGCTTGGCCAAAGCTCTTTGGTTGCAATTTTGCTCTCTATTATCCCTCTTTTACTCTGTACTGCCATCTTCCTAGGACAAACCAGCCCAGGACCACCAGTGGCCAGAAGTTAGTAATTTAATTCCAGGCAAGGAGCTCGTCAAAACAGACAGTGGTTTAATTTTTACTGGAAGATTAAGAAAAATGAGGAAATGAGGTGGGTTAGTGAAAATCTGAACCCAAGTGGTTTAGCTGGAGAGAATCCCAGCATTGTAAACTGGCCTCTAAGAGTGCTGGAAATATCCTTATTCCTGTTGCAGATGCTGTCTGACACTGTGTTCGTACTACCACTGGCTTGGACTCACTGACAGTAAGGCTTGTGCAGCCCCAAACAGCTGGATTTTGATTGTGCTGCATCTCCTTTAGTTTTCCCCCATGTGCGGTTTTCCATGTAGAAATAGGCTCCTTGAGGGAGCACAGGGGTGCTGCTGGAGGGCTGCAGAACTGCACTGGGAACTTCACATCTACAAGAAGGTCATGTTAATTTGGAAAAAAGACCCTCACATGTCATTCAGAGGGACATTAAACTCAAGTGACTGTCTAGGTGCAGAGTCTGAGTGCAAGCACAGACTGTGGTATCACACAATGCAATGGGGAGCTCCCAGGCACAGCTCCGGGCACCTGACCACTCCCAGCAGCCATTCCAGTGCAGGTGAGTTTGGTCATTTTGCCTTGTCCTCAGAGAGCAGCTGATACTGATTAGGTGTGTCATGCTCCCAGGACAGCCCAGTAGGCAGGATCAGGGCTGGATCCAGGCTGGGTGGGTGTCTCCATTCACTGACTGCAATGCATGAATGCACTGGATTGACCTTTACACTGCCTGCTTAATGCCAGAACTGGGCTGCCAGCTGGCCTGAAGGAAGCTGTGTCATCCCAGAGGGAGGGGGCTGCTCCAGGTGGTTTTAATTCCCTTGAGCAGGAAGTGACAAGAGCTCTGGTAATGCGGATCCACCTTGGTGCAGTCTGTGCTGTCTGTGCAGCAGGTCCAGCAGATGGTCTGCCCACATTCAATGGGAAAGCTGAAGAGCATGGGAGGTTTCATCTGCAAAATGCCCAATTCTCATGGAAGCATGCTGATCAGGAGGAAACACACTAAAAACTCCACATACAAAAATCCCTGGAGTGGAGAAACTCTTCTGTTACGTGCTGAGACCTCCTCTATCTTGACAGCTTGGCTGTTGTCTCGCATCACATCTCCGTTTGCTGACAGCCCATCATGACATGGCTCCATACCATAGTGGGGGCAGCTGCTGTTGCAGGTGGCTGTACCCATGGCAGGAGAGTTACAGCCAGCTACAAGGAACTGGGCGGGCCTGTGGGATTCCCTAACAACAAATCCATACCAATGGATTAGCTGTCTATGGAGACAGTTGGTAGCACTTTATCACCCCTTCACACCCCATTGATAAAAGCACTCCTGGTATGAAGGGTGGCCAAGAAACTGCTCCGCTCCTCTCCTCTCCCATGGACGAGCAGCTGAAGCTGTCCCCAGCTGACCTGAGACCTTTACCCTTTGTGTTGTCCACCCAAACCGAGCATCCCCAGTGCAGTTAATCACTGCAAGCGTTGGGGGCAGGAGACAGCCGAGGCCGCTGAAGCCCAGCACAATTCGCTGACCCTGGGGAAGAATGCAGCTGACTCACACCATGGGAATCTGACCTCCACGGGGGCTGTGCAACTGCCTGAGATTGTGGATATCCATGTCCTGGCACTGCGGCTCCCAGCAGATCCGCAAACAGTATGTTGTGCCCTTGTGGGTCACGGAGAGTCCAGCCTCTCACCTCACTACAGTGATGCTCTTTAGGCATCCCAGTGGGTGCTGCACACCCTGACACAGCGCCTGCCTCCCTGTCCCTGCTCACAGTCAGCAGTCCTGGCTCTCTCCACCATGGTATTTCCAGCTAGGAAATGCTCCGAGTGTGCCAGCACTGGAGCTCTGCTGCCTCTGATTCTCCTCCAAGCGACCCACAGGGTAGTGTTAGAGCTGCTGTTATGGTGATTTTAATTTAAATCAGTATCTTCCGTGTTATCCCTGAAGCGCTCACTACTAATAACCTCTCATCCTCTCAGCACGCCTTCAGTGGCCATCAGCTTTTCTTTGCTCTGCGTAGAGCTACGAGCCCTCAACACTTCTCCTCTGCAACTCCACCTCTGCCCATGCCTCCTGGGAGTGAGGCTGCTCTCACCTCGGGTGCAATTCAACCCCAGCAGCAGTCACAAATACCCACGGGACTCCCAGCTGGTATTTAAGTTTCTAGTCATTGTGATGGGAGGAGAAATCGCTGAAAAATCTCATTTCCAAAGACTTTATGTGCCAGCTCCATGTGGGATCTGATAAGGCAAATCCCAAATTATTTGAATAGCAGGTTTCAGGTCCAGCATGTGGCTTTTGAATCCCAACATTTATCATTACTATTCCTGGAGACAGCAGGGGTTTCACTGTGTGGAGTTTCTCAACACAGAACATGGAAGAACTCTGGATCACTTGGTCACCTATACCAGGAAAAAGAGGGAGGGGAATGTCCCAGGGAATGATGCAATCCTGCTAACCACACAGGGCACAAAACCCCCACCTTGATTTACCAGCAAATCCAAATATCCAAATCACAATAATAAATCTTTACCTATTTCATCTGAGCACATATAAGTCTTTTTCTACCAGAGCTGAAAATCTTGGTGAATCTTCCCCAGGTACAAGTCTGGCTCAGCCTAACCACAGTGTGACAGTCCTGGCGCTGGGGACCTGCCAGGGTGAGGCACAGTCCTGGGCTGAGCAGACATGGATCCCCCATGCTGGGGACATGCTGCAAAGCCAATCCTTGCTGCCAAGAACTGTGCCAGGGGTGCTGCAGCCGCTCGTGGGAAAGGCCCCTCAGAATAAAGCACCAGCCACCATCTCACTTCCTCTGTCTTCCTTGGCCACCCTTCACCAAATCCCTCTCCAACAGCTTCTCCCAGGCTGCAAAAGCCAAAACCAGCAGGGGGAAAAAGTGAGGGTAAACCCATAATTGTGAAGGCAGATTGGCATATTATGGATTTCCCATGTCAAAATAATGGATCAAAATTCGTGCTGCCACCCTGGCTCCAGAAGGGCACTGCTGCTCCTGCCCATGGTTTATGTTCGATGAAACTGAGTTAGTAGCATTTTTATCTGTCAATTAGGAACCATGAAACAGTTATTAAATAGAGTCAGAGCCCTTCTTGCTGCTCTCCTGGGCAGTGCAAGAGACACATAACAGCCTGTAATGAAGCATTAAGCAGCAGCAGTTTTGTTTCTGATAGGATTGGAAATGATAAGCCAGCGAGGCATGTCCGGATAGGGGGAGCAGGTCCCTGGCTCAGAGGACACATAGCAGCAGCTGCTATGGGGAGGTTCAAGACTGAAATTTCTGCCCCCTGCCCCAGATAAAGTCTCTGTAGGACAGCCATCATGCTGCATCTGCTTGATGGGGGAAAAGCAAGCGCCTGAATTTAATTATCTGCTTTTCCTGGTGCAGCCCCGGATGATTTCCATGGAGGCAGGAGGGCCTTCGGCTCTGAACAGCAATGTTATTCCAGCCCCAAGGAGAAAAAGGGCTGGTTTAAACAAGTTTTAAGAGACAGACTGGGCTGCTCATGGAAGGGAGATAATACAGGCACAATCCATTTCTGGAGGTCATCAGCGTCCAGGCAATGCTGTCACTGCCCTCCCTCTGCAGATGTGAATGCCCTAATTAGGCAAAGTTAGGATGTCTACTTGATCTCAAGGACTCTATGTCCAAGCTTTGACACAGGGCAAGGCCAGATTCTGGGCAGAGCGATGGTAGTCCTGCACAGAGAGAGAGACACTCCCAGGATGGGAAGCATGGAAAGGGGTTGAGGTTCACACTTCCAGTGTCAATGGAACACATTTACCTGTGTCCTTCCCACTTTGGTGTCTCAGGGTTTGGTAAGCCCTTGCTCTGCACCCATACCAGCCGCAGGCTGCTCAGAATAGCATTTGCTCACCCACCCATGGCCACAGACCCACCCCCTCCCCAGCAGGGCCAGTTTGCACCAAAGGACCACCCAAATGGGTACAAAGCAAACTGTCCTACCAGCACTTTGCCCAGGGCCCACCACAGATCTGGCTATGCCAAAGGCTTTCAGACATCTGTGGCTGCTTTTTGTTCATAACAGAAACAGGACAACAGCAGGGTTGGTTGAGGTTTTTTGGCTTCTGGTGATTTTAAATGAAAGGTTGGTTTTTCAGGGCTTTTCCTTTTGGAGCTCCCTCTGATTTAATTAAAAACCTCATCAAACCAAAATAAAATGAGCAAAATCTTGAACACAAGTGCTTAACTCTCTAACAATATAGAACGCAAATTTTCGTTAGGCTCTGACTTACAGGGCATTTTTCCAGAGTTGCCAGTGAATCACAAATCCCATTCATTTCTTCTTTCTGGGCAAACCACTTAGGAATCTGAAGATTAGCATCTCTCAGTGCAATGAGGGCTCCTGCTGGCTCCTTCTCCAGTTGCCAGCCTCCAGAGAGCAGGAGGGATGTACAAAGCGATGTTAGGCTGACTCCCTACAAACCTACACTATCTATCCATCTCTTCCCAGGGACTTTCCAGAGTTTCAGTGTTTGCAAGACACCAAGGGACTCCTGGACAGGGTGCACCATCATACCACTCTGCCCTGAGTCCTGCCATCACAATATTCCCATGGTACAGTCTTTAGTGCCTGGCCTCCAGGCTAAGCTTGTCCTTCCCTTCCAGCCACGAAGAATGAGAGGGAGACCTTACCCCAGCAGAGATCTGAGCTCTCCCTGCATGGAAAAATGTAGCTATAGTAACAAATCATTCAAAGCTGCAAGGCAGTGATGGACAGGTTTCAGCAAGGAGATGGGAAGGTTGCTGGGGGATAGGAAGGTGTGAGAGGAGTGTGGAGGGCACAGTGATGGGCACGCTTTCCTAGGGAAAGAGCCTCCTCACACATCCCCTGTCCTGCTGCATGCCCATGCCATGGGCATGTTGTTACCAGCATGAGGCTCTCCAGACTTCACAAACAGACACAGATTTGCTGGGTGTTTACTGCTACCAAGCCATCTCCAACACCTTCACCTTGCAGGATGAAGGAGATGCCCAGAATGTGGTTGAAGCATTTGTGCTGCCTCTCCAACCTCTCTGCAGAATGAAAGCAGGGAAAAACTTGAAGCAAAGAGCTTCAGGGAGAAGCAACAGCTGCTGTAAAAGCAAAGGAACCCAGGAGACAGGAAAGGCACAGACCTGTGTCTGCACACACCAGGGCCTCTGAACTACGAGGTGCTTCCTTGAGACAATGCTACCTTGGCCCCTTACCATCTGTTTATATGGACTGGTGCCCAGAGCATGATTTCCATCTCTTCACCATGGTGCAGAGGTTTTGGCTGCAGGCAGCAGGGGAGCCCAATATCAGCCAGGCTGAAGTTCATCTCAGCTCCTGCTGGGAGTGGTGTGCAAGCCCCTGGAGTGGTTCAGTAGCAATGGAGCTGTCACACACAGTTGGGCTGGACTGCAGAAAGGAAGACGCAGCAGGGACAAGAGAAACAGGAATCCCTGCCTGTTCTGAAAGCAGATGATGAGAGGTTTTCAGCTCACTTTCCACCTTGACTGTGCCTGCAAGGTGGCCAGTATGGAAGGCCACTGTGGGTTGCTGAAGAGAGGCACATCTGTATCCATTACACCAAAGTCAGGACAGCGAGTGAGGAGCAACCCAAGTGGTTCTCCCTACACTATCCCAAAGACGATGCAAAATTAGGGCCAAAGGCAGCCCAGGATCCTTACAAAACACGTATCACCCTCACCTTGCTGGGAACCTTGGACTTTGCAGCCCTGCAGCAGTTGGGTGTTTCCCTCACTGCACCCCAAGACAGAAACAGAGGCCCCAGGTGCTCCTCAGAGATCAGTATTTGCTTTTGGAAAGCAGCCAAGTGGCTAAACAAGGCTGGAGTCTACTGCTGGTGCCATAGAATTGATCAGCCAAGAGACAAACCTGGAGCAGTGATAGGGGCAGGAAGACCTGCGGGGGGCTCTTTGCAGCAGTGGTGGAAAGGCTCTGAAATGTCTCTGTCCTAGTGTGAGCATCCTCCAACTGGCAAGAGGGCCTGCAACCTGACCTGCTGTCCCTGCCTGCTTTGCACCCAGAAGGGATTCTGGCACTGAAGAGAGGAAAAGTGGGCAACCCCTCCTCCTGTACCTCCCTGGCCTCCCTGAAATCTGCCCTAGAACAAACTCTCAGGGATTAGCACCAGCTACATCCTGGTGAGAACAATATTAAGGGATTATGAGATTAGAAATACCATTTATGCCTAGAGGAATAACTCTAATTCTTATCTGATTGTCTACAGATGTCAGCAATCAAAGCTCCTCTTTCATGCAAAGCAGGGAGCAATGTCGGGGTGGTAGGTGAACATGACTTGGCCCCCTCCTAGCACCAGCCAGCTCCTCCTGCTGATTTGTGCCCCGGCTTGTGTTTGGCAGCAGCTGCTAGTGTGTTAGTTCCTTCGTGGGGAAAAGCTGCCCAGCAGGAGCTCTGTGCTGGGGGCTGCATCCCCCTCCCCCTGTGTCTCTGCTGGGCTGCCCACCCAGGATAAGCTCAGCTGTGCCTGCTGCTTGCACGGTGGTGGTGGAGAGCCTGGGGAGTGAGTGCTGCTTTGCACGCAAGCAAAACGACCCTGAAACTCCAGCTGCAAGGGCACCACACCCCTTTTGCTACCCTGGACCACCGGTTGCTCCTGCCCTGGGCAGCAATGGCAGCACTGTGATGGGCAGAGTGCATGGCCCCCTGTGACTGATTCAAGGCTTTTCCTGCTCCTGGAGAGGTCAGACAACTTGAAAAAGAGACAAACTAACCAGGTCTGACCCCAAACTTGTGTGCTGCCCCACTGTACTCTCAGGGTCTGCCTTACACCCAGTTGGAGGGGCTGGGATTGTTGGGGCTGGAGCATCACTGGCTTTGTGGCACTACTGCCCCTGGGCTGGCCAAGCCCTTTGTGCCAGCTCGCCTGGGGAGGCAGCTGATAATGGGGTGGCCTGGGAGGCTCTGCCTGGCCATTAAGGAAGGTAAGTGCTTCTGGGCGTGCTGTGCCAAGCTCCTGTCTGCACGCTGGAGGCAGAGTTCGTGCTGTTTGATGGCACATTATCTCCATTCGGCTCCTCATCAAATGCTCTCTGTCAATCCCTCCCTCGAAGGAGGGCTGTGAGAGCTTTCTGTCCTTCATGCTAATGCTTACATGAGTATCTCCATCCTATCTCTCTTCTTCCTACCCTTTCTCAGACCCGAGCCATCTTGTCCCATTTTGTCCCATTGTCTTTTCCTGCCTTGCCCTGTGCCTTGCAGACACCCCAGCACTAAGGCAACATTAGTCTCCTCCCAGCCAGGAGCACGGTGCACAAAAAGCCAGGACATCATGGAGCTGGGATGGAGAAGGGTAAGGAGCATCCTAAGTGGGGACATGCAGCGTCCTCCAAACAGCCCACATCCTCCTGTTCTGCAGGTTTTTCCTCACAGCCCTGATCTGCACCACTGAACACCTGAGCCACATTATCCGATGAAAGAAACAGCAACCACGAAGCTAAATCTGCAAGACAGCGAGATGCACCCTCCTTAAGTCACTGACTTGAAGGCCATGGGAGAAAATTAGTTCATCTCACCTGACCTCCTGGGTTGCACAGACCATTACATCCCTCCATTACCCCTCCATTGAGCCCAATAACTTGTGTTTGACAGAACCATCTTTCAGCAAGGCAGCCAGCCTTGCTCTGCAGATAACAAGCGACAGAGGAGCCGACACGGCTTTTGGCAGTTTGTTCCGATGCTTAATCATTTTTTCTATTAAAAATATGAGCCTCATTTCTAATTCAAATGTGGTTGTGCCTCAGCTTCCAGTTATTGGCTCTAGTTATGCCTTTGCTTGCTGGGTTAGTACCCAGCATCTTCTCTGCTTGGAGGTAATTACCAAAAGGAGTCAAGGCATCTTTACAGCTTCCCTTGAAGTCACTGAACAGACTATTTTAAGTCTTTCTCCTTTTGGCAGCTCCCTCTGCTCCCTTCACATCCTTCTTTACTCCCATTTTCCCAGGGTCCTTCTCAAATCACTTCTTTGATAACATCACGGGAACTATGCAAGGATCTAATATTGTCTTTGTACATATGCAGCAGTTGGCAGAGCTGGCTTGGTCTTGCATCCAAGAGTCCCCTTTTTGGCCAGCCTGTCCCAACATAAACTCACAGTTTGGGGCACCTCCATCCTGGCACCCTCCTGCAGGAGCTGTCTTCTGTNTTTTTTTTTTTTGGTCATAATTAAGCCCTGGAGGTGTGTGGCAGCACAGACCTCATACTGCCACTGTTTCTGGGCAACTGCTCCGCTCACTCCAAGTGGGAATTACCCCTGAGTTTTGCCAAGAGACAGAGAAGTGGGAGAAAAGAATGCTGCCAAATGATGCTTGCAATGACTATGTCTCACAGGAGCTTTATGAGCTTTCTAATATTCATGAAAAAGCCCACTGCTCTTTTCCACTTCTGGACAAAACCCTCCATGGGCCAACATAGCAGTCCTCACACCACCATGGCAAAAATCACATTCATGAACACTGCTTTGACAGCTAAAAAAGCAAAAGGTGCTTCCCCTCCAGAGCCTTTGGAGGCATCGTTGGTGTGGTTATGCTGCTCCAGCAAAGCAAGTGGGGGTTGCAAAGGCCGTGTATCACCACTGACACTCACATCAAGGAACAGCCTGGTGCTTTTGCACAGAGCAACCTACCAGCATAATCACACCTGCTTTGCACTGATGTGAACAGCAGGGGTGCCCACAGTACCAGCTCCTCCCTCCATGCTCCTTGCTCCAGGAAGGAGTTTCTGATTTTGGACCTTATCTGGCCACTTAAGTCCAATGCTTCAGGTCAGCTGGAGATAGGGGAATTCCCTTCTCCCTAGAATTCATGACTCTGTAAGCAGAATAAGCAGAAGCAAGCCCACATGCTAGCCAGGAGAGGGAGGCAGAATGGGAGGAAAGTCTGGAAGATGAAGGCTGTGGCAGAAAGGGGAGGTTGTCCATGGGTGACACTTCCAGGCTGGCTGCCTGGGAGCTGTCCCACTCCATGGTGTGATGCAGAAACATGCAGACCTGTGTGATCAGAGGTCCCTGGGGTGGGCTGCAGGGGGTGGGAGTCTTGGCATTGGGGCTGTGCAAACCAACACACCCCATTTGGGAAGCCTTGTAGGGTGAGGATGGCATGGAATCATCACACAGGTTTTTAAGCCCAGTTCTGTGGCTTCAGAAAATTCCTCCCCAGTCTGTGTCTTCATTTTCCGTTCTGCCTTTTCATTTAGGCACTGACATGCCTGTTTACCACCAAGCTGGGGGAGGAATGAGAGGTGGCACAGGCTGTCCTGTGTCTCCAGTGCAGCACTGGAACCCATGTTCCTGGGTTTCAGTGAGGGCAAGATAGAAAGAAGAGGAAGAGGCTGGTGAGGGCAAAGAGCCTTTTCAGAGGGCAGCTGCACCTGGCTGGCAGCTCAGGGAAGTCAGGCACAGAGGGAAGGGGAAGCAGCTTGAGTCCATATGGAGAGAGCAGGGATGAATTCTGCATTGGAGGGCTATGCAATTGTTTCCCCAAAAAGGTGAATGGTACCACATCAACTGCAAAGACATCAAAAGATGGCAAGTTCTAGCTCATCCACCTTACGAACAAAATACTTCATGGATCCCTGGCTTCAGCCTGCTGGCAGCAAGCACTGGCTCAGACTAACACAGGTCACACAGCATCCAGAAAGCAGTCAAAAGGTGGAGAGCTGCTTGCAACCCTCTGCTTTTTTCCCTGACCAAGAGGACACATGCATCCACGACATGTGACAAGCTATGCCATGCAAGGCTGCTCCTCATGGAATGTGCAGAGTTGGGGTGCACTCAGTACGATGTTACTCACACTGTCCAGTCGTGGAGAGGAAAAACATCCAGGATTGGGAATGCTCAAGAGAAGACACCCCAACATGAGCAAAAATGCAGCACCAAGGTCTGAGCTACAGCTCCAAACCTCCTCATGGTTTCCTGGCATGGATGCATTGAGTGATCACCTGTCCTCCAGAGGTGAACCTCCAGAGGATCCATCTCTTTGTCCTACATCCAAACTCAGCCACACAGGACATTGAGTTTCCCTGTGAACCTGGCTCTGGTCCAGTCATAGTTTTGTGATCCCTCTGTCCTCCACATCTGCCTGTTGGGGCAAACTGCAGCACTTGGGAGCCTGCTGACGCAACATTCTGTGCACACACTGCTGGGCTCTGCTCTTCACGTCCCCAGAGTGAGACCAGACTTCCCCATGCTGCTTGGCACATCAGCTAGTCATTGCTTACTTGCTTTTGGCAAACACTCCTCTCCCTCCCCAGCATCATCAGCAGCCAGACTGCCCAGGCTGGCACCCTGTGAGCTGGTGGAGAGAGGGGCACACAGCCTGATGTTAGCCATGCTCAGCAGGCTCTGTATGGCTCCCATCAGCACAGAGAAGACCATCCTGAAGAGAAAACAAGCAGCTGTCACTCTAGGGATGGTATCATAAACCATTTTAATAAGGCATTTTGCTCCCCCTCCCCACCATCCTAACTCATGTGAACACTGCCTTGTTCAGTTGGCAGCAAACGATGAAGACCCCCAGGGAGCACAGGAGGGGGAGAAAAGGGACATCTGTTTAGAGCATTTCTACTGTATGGCTCTCCCAGGCTATTTCTATCTCTTCTTGTCAAAATTTATCAACTGCGTAATTGTTTAAACAGCATTAAAGTGCTTGGAGCAAGAGCAACTGGAAATTGTCCTGCAGTTGCCTCTGGTACTGATTCTGACAGCTCAGGAAGGGATTGGAGAGGAAAGGGATCCATCGGGCATGGGAACCCTCTGACTCCTTTTCCGGGTGGGAGACACCACTCTGTCCTGCTAACAGGAGGTTAAATCTCACTTTATCCTGGTGCCCTTCCCTGCTTTCCAGGCCCAAAGCTCTGCTCCTTCTCCTCTGCTCCCTGTCCTGACCTGCTGTTAGCACACATTTAGTCTGCTAAATTATTTACAGCAGACGCAGTGGCTCGGGAAACCACAGCTAATGACAATGTCTTTCATGCTGAAGTACCCTGGACATTGCCCTGACCCTGCTGAGCCCTTGGCTGGCACCTCACTGTGTGCCTGGGCCCCACTGTTGTTCCCAGCCACTACCAGAAGTTTCAGAGAGAGATGGAAGAGCTTTGGATACTGGGAAAAGATGAGAATTTGCTGCTGTCTGCCACCTCCTCTCTTTCAGACAGCAGGGATGTGGCCACAGAGGATCTCCACTGTGGGGTCTCTCCCATTCCTGGTGCCACTACCTGGCCAGGGTACCTGCAATCACGGGCACATGTGGGCAGTGACAGGCAAGAGTTATACCCTGTGCTGGTGACATTGGTGGGGTTTCTTCTTTCTGGGAAGCAAACAGTGATCTTATTTAAGCACCACTGCCCTTTGGAGCTGTGGTGAAGAAAGGAAAGCAGCATTCACATATGGAGCATCGACTCCTTTACTCCTTGCCCCATAGCTGCAGTGACAGGAGGTGGCTGTATCCTGGCCTGTTCCTCCCCTCCCAGGACCCTGGAAACTGGGGACACATTGCTGGTGGGCGGCAGGAAGCTTGCACCAAATATTTTGACAAGGGGCACTTAGGAGGAGCTCAGATAAAATCCTTCCTGGAGCAGAGGCCAGTGCAAACAGAGAACCAGTGTGTGTCTCCTCAAGTCCCCACAGCAGTCACAGTCCCCACCCATGACCACCATGCCCCAGCCAAGGAGGAGGGTTTGTCTTCTCAGCCCTAGGTAACCCTAATTCCTGGCACTGCAGAACAAGGATTGTGGGAAGCTGTTTAGACTGGACTTGGGATTCTTTAATTACAGAGCTGCTTTTGTCATGTTAGGGAGGACAAACAAAATCTCAGGAGAGCAGAGGGATGCTGTGCTGCCATCCAACCAGGACATGGGATGTTGGTACTGCATGCAGTGTTTGGTATTTGTGCTAGGCAAGGATAGGGAGGGTTTTCCAAGAAGCTGCCAAACCTCAAAGTCCTTTTTCCTCCTTTCTTCCAGCCCAGCAGCTGGAGCCAGGCTCTTTCTTGGTCCTATCCCATGATCTTATCCCCAGCCCAGCCGCAAGAGAGGATGCAGAGGGAGCCTCTGGGCTCGTTTCACATGGAGGTCCAAGGCTCAGGATCCCACATTCACTGTGAGGGTTCTTGCATCTCAAGCAGCCTCTCTCTGATAGACACTCCATCCTTGGCTCTGGCTCATCGCTGACAACCCTAGAACTCTGCCACTGAAGGAAGATGGCAAGAGAGTGACCACCCTCTCCCCTTCTCAGTGCCCTCGTGCCACATGATGCTCCTGCCATGACTCCAGTGGAGCCATGAGCTCTCCACAGCACCCAACACGGCACGAGCTCATCGGTCACTAGGGTCAAATGTGGGGCCACATCCCTTCATGTACCAGGACATGGGAGTGGGATACTGCACACACTGGCCACCTCCTGGGCGTGTTCTTCTCTCAGACAGCATCGGCAAGGCCGGGGCAGACCTGCTGGTGCTGCTCTCCTGAGCCATGGCTACTCAAAAATGCCCCGTGACGCTCTGCTGGCCCCACCACCGCATGCTCCTCGCTGTCCCCAGCTCCCCCGCGGGAAGAGGGGAGCCCTAAGGACGGGAGAGGGGATATTTTTATTGTTTCTGACACCGACTGCCCCAGATTATCATGTTTTACACAGCGAGCCAAGGAAGCATCACTCTGCTATGCTGCAGCTGGGCTGGCTGCCCAGCCCGGCGAGGGGAAGGAGGAGAGGAGCAGCAGGGCACGGGTGCGAGCGTGTGCACACGTGGGCCACGGGGCACGGCTTCATTCCGCCCCTGCCGCCGCGGCACACAGCCTGCAGCCCACTGAGCGGGGCGGAAAGGTCGCCTGCTGCCTGCAAACGTGTTTGTTTTTCTAGTCCGGCTCCTAATTCGATTAGGACTAATTGCATCTGGGAGCTTGGTGGGGTTTTGGGGGTGGGTTTTTCTTGGCTTTCTCCTTAAAGAGCCGGGATAGTAATTTGCATACTGTTACCCAGCACGCCTTTCCAGCTCGCAGCCGGGCCAAGACCTGAAATCTGGTTGCAGGCAGCACAGCTCATCCACTGAATTTTCCCAGCCATGCATGAACAGCACAACGTGGGAAGGCAGTCACTGGAGAGCCTGCATGCCTTGTGAAATAAAACTGAATTTCAATGAACGAAGCATACCTGCAAGCTTGTTGACACTCCCTTTCTGTGACTCTCAGGAATTGGGGGGTGATGCCTTGCTGTGAATCACCCCAGGACCACTGCACCTATTCAGCCCCCAGTGCTGCAGGCACATGGGGAAAAAAACCCCTCCACAGTAACAAGCCCAACATCTCTGGTGTGCATCTCCTGATTCTGGAACACCAGCAGTCATTTAAATTAATTAGCTCCACTCTTGCTGCAGATTTGGCCATGTTAACGTAGTTCTGCCCTCAAGCACTGCTTAGGCACAGCCTTGGGGTTTTGCCTGTGTAGAAACTACTCCCAAGGGGCAGGAGTACATTGGGAAGGTGAGATGGATGAATCTGAAGGGGTGGGTGCTGTTCCCTGCCTGGTGCCAGGGAATGGTTGCAATCATGTTTAACTTGATTCTCCTGAAATAGCCTAAGTTTACATCACCACGGGAAAGGATTGGAAGAGTTCAGAGGGGAAAAATCCATCAAAAGGGCTTTTTTTCAAATAATGAAAAAAAAAAAAGCTCTGCATCACAGATCGCTGGACATGTGTAATGAACTATCCGCACAGGCTGACCCCAAGCCTGTGTTTCTCCATCAGCATCCAGGCAGGAGCACCAGCCTGACCAGAGTCACCCTGATCCGAGTGCCATGCCTTCACCACTGGCTGCTAGAGCCAGCCAAACTTCTGTTCTCCCAAGCTGGCATGTCATCAGTGCCCTTCTGCATTTTTTTGCACCCAACCAAGCCATGGAAATAGCTGGGCACACACCAATCCCTGGCGCTGCCTTCCTCCACTGTTTAGCCAGTGCCCATCATGGGATGCTCACACCTGCCCTGGTGAAGCCAGAGGTGCGTGTCTTACGTGGAGAGATCAATACTTCTTGTTTTTCTTCTTTATTTTGGATAGGTGAAATGAAAAACGAGTTTTAAAAATAATAACAAAAAATAGAAGCAAACTTGTAGTACAACCCTCTGGTTGCAGCTGGAGCCCAGCTGGGAAGAAAAAGATTTCTAAGGCAGAGAAAGGGGAGGCTCTGATTATTTATTAGTGGCCGATGTTTGATTGCTTGCTAATCAGTCCAGAGAACACTCAGGCTCTCCTGGCCTCCCTGCTCACATGTGGTTCCTGTTGCTTTGTCCCTTTCCCCCTCCCTCTCTCTGGTTTTGCTTTGTTTGTTTTTCTGTTAATTTGGTTGTTTTTTCCATGTCATTTTCCGTCAAACCGCATGTTTTTTCCTCTTTTTCTCGCCAGCCACTGCAGTGACAGACATGGAGGAAGCAGACCAGCCTGGCACTGCTTGTACTCTGCCAGTCCCTTTCCCACATCCATGGCCTGGGAGGCAGCTATGCCCATGGGGCAGTGCTGGGGCTGGCACCAGGCTACAAGACCCCAGGCCACCACTGCAACAAAGATGACAACTCCATTGCCTGCATCCCGATCTCTGCCCCTGCTGCAGGAGGGGATTCTGCTGTATTTCCTCTCCCATGCAGACTCCATCCCTGCTTGCACTCCATCCCATCAGGCAGCAGCCTTTTTGGGCAGCAGGCTGAATGAGGGTCAGATGCATGTCCATCAGGGCATGGACATCCCCAAAGCAGGACAGAAGGGCCAAGGGGAAGAGGTGCTGGGTCAGGATGGAGATAAGTAGGTTAGAAAGGGCTGGAGGGATAGGAGTGGAAGGAGGGTTCCTGCCCTGGCTGCCTCCCTCCCTCCCACCCTCCTTTCTGTGCACACAAGGCCTCCCCGCTCTCATATGCACTCTCTGGCTTCTGGCAGCCTTTCCAACGTGCGTTTCCACTCCTCTCTGGCCCATTAGCAGTATTTTTATAACATTCTGTAACGCACAGAGCCGTGTGCCAAACCTCAAGAGTGCATTATTTCCCAATGTCTTTGTTATATCCACCCCCGGGCCCTCCGGCTGCGCATTTCCAAATGCGGAGCCGTGGCCTGTGGGGGCAGCCAGGAGCCTGGCACCATGCTCCTGTGACCCAGAGCTTTGCTCCCCTCCTGCCCTGCTCCTGGGGCTCAGCCCTGGGCTCAGGCCAGGGACGCCTGGTGTGTAGAAAGACCTGGACCCATCTCCTGCTTCTGGCCACACATGGGCATCTGCTGCTGTCAGGCTGCAGGGCAGGTGATCACTGAAGATAAACACCTGGTTGCTCTCCTGTGCTTCACCTCATGCTCAGCTGCCTGAAGAAAGGGGGAGACCAGCTAGTCACTGCTCAAAGTGCCCTGGAAGAGGTTTCCCCTGGAGAAGTGTCAGCTTCCCTCAGGCCGATTTGTGCTGGGAAGGATTCATGCCTTGTAGGTGGCTGATCTGGGACGTCTACAAACAGACAAGCCTGGGGCCTCTCCTTCTCACCATCCCTGAATGCACACTGTCCCACCACACATGCAGCAGTGTCTCCATTTCTGCAGAGAGTGAGACAGCCCAGCTACGTCCAGCCTCTGCAGGGTGCTGCTAGGCTCCCAGCCTCATCCCCCATGGTGTGGACTTGGGTGTAAAACCCATCTCAGGGACCAGGTGATCTACCTGTGCCTTCCCTCCCACCTGCTGAAGCACATTTTTGAGACATCTTCACACAATTCTGGCTGTACCATTATGTACTGTGCTGGTCTCTTCAGCATAAAATCCCCAGATATTCTCTTGTTCCTCCTTAGCTACTGGCATATCCAGCCAAAGCCCCCTGGTCCTTGTGGGCCAGAGCCATTACAGATAGCACCACAGAGTGGCCCAGATGCAGTCCAAACATGGTGCTGAAGCTTCCCCATCCCTTCCAGGAGCTCCCCCTTTCAGCACAATCTGATTCCCTGTAGCTATTTCCTAAGCTGTGTTCCAATTCTCATACTAATCCACATTTTCTCTGGTTTAACTCATAATTTCCCATGTGGCATCATAGCAAATACTTCACTGAAGTCAAGACAGATTACACTGACCACATTTCTGGGCTTAGAAAACTGGTTCCCTTATCAAAGAGAGCTATCAGGTTAATCTGCTATGATATATCCCTGGCAAGCCCCCCCTGTACTTCTTTCCCATTTTCCATTTGTCTCCACGTCTTTAATTGCTCCCTCTTCCAAGTGCACCATGCGGCCCCACTGTGCTCTGGGGTCAGGCTGTCTGATGAGGACTTTTCCTTCGCTCAGGCACAGGAGACACATTGCACTGGGTACCACCACTGACCTCTCAGCTGCTAATGAGCCTTGCTAATGAACAGATGTCCTCACAAGGGGATGAGGTGCTCCCCAAGCCTTCAGTGCATTGTTGTCTTTGAAGGTGCCTCCACAACAGAGGATCACCTCCAGGTTTTATGCTCCCTCCTCTCCCTTGGCCCGTGCTGCCCTTGCTCTCAGTATCGCTGCTCAGACCCGGTGGGGTTCATTTGGTATCGGGCTCTGTCGAGCTTACTTTTAATCTCCCCTGAAACCTGTCTGCAGAACCAGCTCTGCTCTTCTCTCCTCGTTTGCTCTGTATTTATATGGCTAACCCCCTTTTCATTTCCTCTGCAAGGTCTCGCTCAGCTTGACTCCTGGCAGGTCTCCCTTTATCCCTGTGCTCACTGACCCCCACGACAGAGCTTGCTTTGCTAATTGACACCCTTTCCTGGGCCTCGACCCTTCTCTGCTGCCTCTACACATCCTTCCTGTGGCGTTGTATGCTCAGGAGCACCTCTGCCTTGCCTGGGGAGCACATTCCAGGCACCCTCATTTATTTAATGAGATCCCCAGCACTTTTCCACATGCAGCCCCAGCCCCTCACTCTCGCTGCAGTCATCTTTCTTGTTGCCCAGTAAAAGAGAAAAATGCAGGCACAGGCTTGTTTTCATTTATTTTCCCATCAATTGAAATGAAATGAGTCCAAGATCCCTGAAATCTCAGGTTTGGGATCCCAATGCACTCAGCTGCAGCAGCAATGCTACCACAGGGTCATGCTGCAAACCTCTCTACAAGTCACCCATCTCCATCTACATGCCCGAGCCCACCTCCACTTCCTGCTGTGATACTCCCAAATCCACTCCTTTGCATGAGTCCTCACACCTCCAGGGAATCAATCAATCCCAGCAGAGCCAGGACACTTAAGGTGCAGTGAGGGAGGCAGGGGCTGAGAGTGGAGCACTGGGAAAAGAAACCTCACAGAGAACATTAAATTAAAATCCAGCCATTAAAATCCATTACCATGAGAAGCGTCTCACCTGATTAGTTCCTTCCACGGTTAATTGTGTTAACAATGCCAGACACTTGTTTATTTATTTGTCACCCTGTCTCCGGAGGCTGGTGCCCCCAGCAGTGTCCAACTGGGCTTCTCATCTGCCTAGTGCTCAGGGGGCTGTGAGTCTCCAGCAAATGGGAAGACACACTAATAGGGAACAGCAGGATTTGGGCTCTAACACTGAGCAATTCCCACGGGTTCCTGATCGGATTGACAGGGATTACTATTAGCGAGGTGCTTAGCAGATGGAAGAGGCATTGCAAAATCACAGCGATGCCACAGCTGCAGAGCAGTGGTTGGAGGCTGTGGACCTCTCCCCACTCCCCCTGTTTCCTGCAGATCTGCTGCACTCTGTGCACTGGCACAGCCTGGGACCTCTCCCTAGATGGCATCTAGCACATGCCCAAGCAGAGGAGCTGCACAATCTCCTTGTGCTGCTGCATGCACTGGACCCACCTACTGCCTTTTCTGGCTCTGAATGCCTCCAGACCATAATGCAGCTAAAAAGTCCCTGACTCATTGGTGTAAACCCTGCCCTGTGCTGACTGCTTCTCCTTATCTGCTTCTCACATCGCCTTCCAGTGTCCCTTCTCCTTGGCCTAGACACCAGGATCCATCCCACACGACCTTAAATGAGTTGGACACTGTAGAGCATCTCTAAAATTCAAATCTCTAGGCACAGTGAACTCCTCATGCCTTATCTTCAGGGCTTACACAGACCCTCCTGTGACCCTCTGTCCCTGGAGCATGGCTTAGGATGGAAACACCACCCTGGCTCTGATGGCCAGGTGCAGAAGGTGAGATAAGGAGCAGAGGAAGGCTCTGCTGTGTCTTCCAAACCTGGGAACTCCTGGGTGGCGGGGTTCCCAGCTAGTGCATCACAGTTACTATCCCACAGCCAGCTACGCCGGCTGGTGCTCCCAGTTGCATACGCCATGCTGCAAAACACACAGTTGCTATCAGCTGTACAAACACAGCATCCCTCAAAACACACAGCTGCTATCAGCTCTAAGCATCATGTAAAATACAGCACAACTCTTATCTTCCCTGCCGAGGCCCAGGAATCAGCGCATCCCGTGCTGAAGATACGCAAAATGCTGGGGAATGAGCAGCTGTCCTCCAGCATGCCTGTACACCCAGGATCCTGGTGATCTCAGAGATCACCAACACCTTTTGGCTGCTCCTCTGAAACAACCACACTGCAGTAATCCCAGCTAGTGCTTTTGCTTGCTGATTGCAATCCTTTCCGACAGCTCTTTCCACGTACAGAGATGGTTGTTGTGGCACAGGTCTAGAGGGAGAAGCTATATCCCTTCTCAAATTATTCCTAAAGCATCATTTAATCTACTGGCTTTGATCCAAAGCTTGGGGCAGAGTAGCTGATTCCAGCTGGGATTAGTATGCCATGAGGACCTCACATGGAGGTGTGCAGCAGACAGCCCTATTACAGAAAGTAGAGGGGTTGGCATGGCAAGAGGGAGGTCTGTGGGGAGTCAGTATGGGAGCAGAGACTGTCCCCCTCAATGTGACATGCTGGGGTACTCACTTCCCACCCTCAGGTTGGTCTGGTATTTGAGGTGCCAAGAGGAGCCCTCGTAGCAGGAGTACTGGCCACTCTGCGACAGATTAACATTCTTCAGGATCAGGTAGGACCCGTTCAGGTGGGACTCGTCGATGTCAGTGCCATTGGCTGTCCAGGTGACGGCTGCATCCCAGTCCATGGAGCCACACTTCATGGTCACGTCTGCACCTACCCGCTCATACTGGATGTGGCTGTCTGTGGGAAGGAATAGGAGAAAAGCAGGTGAGCTCAGAGCCCCTCAGTACAGTCACCTTGGAAATAAGATCTTACCTTCTCATTTGGGAAGTAAAGAGAAGAACTGAGGTGTGGACTGACACTTAGGGTGTCAGCCCAAGTTCTGCTCCTGTCTCCAGCCATGATTTATTTTAGACTAGAGTCTAAAATACAAATACCAGAGGATCATTGATCACCTCCACCCACAGGATGGCTTCCTCTCACCTTTGCTATGGTGAACACATGTCAGGGTTGCATGTATGGCTCAGCAGCTGAACACCCCACAGCATGGCCAGACACACAAGCCATCACCAGTCATATGTCTAGGTGACTTGTTGCAGGACACAAACCAAATGCATGTATCCAAAACTCCCAGCAGAAAGATGACACACCCCCAGGACTTGTCACCAGCAAACTCCAGATATTTACTAGCACAGATGGGAAGCAGGTAATTCTCCTTGCAATTCCCTATCCAGGAAACCAAGCAGGAGAATTGCAACCTAACTGTGCTGTGCTGTTGAAAGGCACAGCTGCTTGATGCATGCAGTGCTGTTTGTCTCCATGTCTGGGTTTTCTTTTCTTTCCACAATAACATGATGCCTTGCTGAGCTGTTTGATGTAGCAGCTCACGAGTGGGGCAACACAGCTCATTGGGCACCAGCTGCCTAATTGAATTTTCTCAGGTTTCTGGACAGGAGCTGGAGCTGACATTCACTAATGATCCTTAGCAACTGAATATTTCCCATGTTGCTACACTTGGCTGTGCTGAGCTGCATGTGGCAAGGATAAAACCATGTGAGAGCGTGTGCGTGACACAGGGTGAAGCAGGACGGGAGGATGAATGGAGATGAGGTTCCTTCAAGGCTTCATCAAGCTTTTGTGCACAGACAAGAGTGGTTCAGTTCTCCTGGGCTTCAACACTGTGTTAGACAAGGTGCCTTCCAAGGAAACTAAGCAGCCCTGACACATGGGGAAAGTCCTCGCAAGGATTTATAGCAGCTAAAGTCACGAGACCAAAGGTGAAAACAAGCTGTCAAATAGAACATGTCTACTGCTGTGGCAGTAGAAGAACATGTCTACTGCTGTGGCAGAAGTCTGACAGAGATCCAAGCTGGATCAGATCTGCCCAGCACCCTCATAACTCACAGGTAAAAGGGGTCAGGGCAGAGAGAAGACAGAGTGCTGCTGAGGCTGTCAGGGCAGCCAGATCACAGCTGAGTTCCAAAGTGCTGCAGGACATCCTGGTACAGACCACCAGGCAGTAACCCTGCATTGATTAATGCACAGTGGAATGCATGCAGCCTTGCTTCCCCTACACACTCATGGTTTCAAATGTGCCACAGCCTCCACGGAAGCCCATCTTTGTGTCATCACACTCCCTTCCCTGAAAACATCAGCTCAGGGGTGACCAAGAACTCAAACCCAAAATGGAAAGCACTGTAACTCAAAAGCCATGAACAAACCTGTCCCCATGCTATTATGAGTACCGCACCACTGGAATCAGGGCAGAGGAAGGAAAGAGGAACAGCTAAGGCTGGAAACAGACCCCACATAAGCATGGTTTAGTAGATTCAAACCCTTCATCCATAAAAGGAGGCAACCAAGCAAAGACATGACAGACACCTTAGCAATGACAAGTGACACAAAGAGGGACAAATAGAGAACAACTGTTTGCTCTTTCTCCTAATAAAATAAGAGGGAGCAAAACAAGCAATAGAAAGTGATCTCTTTTTTTGCACAAATTGTGATTAAATTACAGAAATCTATATCCATCAGATGCTGTTGATGTCAACATTGGAAAGGGGAACAGCAGGTAAATGAATTCATAGTGGAAGATGACCTAAAACACTGAGCTGCCCAGGGAGCCTTGGGAGATTGCAAGTAGCTGATAGTGGAGATGGATGGGAGAAGCACACCCAAGGCTTCTTGTCTCTTTTCTCCTTCTCCAGACATCAGCTCCTGGGTCCCATTGATAGGTGGGACCACATGGACATGATCCAGCCATTCCTTGTGTCTAAACCCAGATCCTGATCCCATCTGCAAAGCTGGCTCTGGAGGTGTGCCTGGCAGGTCTCAGCTCTCTTGCAGATAGTCTGTCAGAACACCTGCTTCTGACAGGGAGAAATTTTGTGGATGTTATCCCTGCTGGGAAAAGGGGTGCTAAAGACAAGGAAAACTGGTTTGTAGTGAGTAAATTGCTGGTGGGATGTCTCAGGACCATTTCTGACACCAGCCAAGGATACTTTCCAAGGAGACTTGGGAAACTGTGCTGACCAGAAAAGTTTTTCAAAGGTCTTAAAAAAGCTGGGAGAATGTACTGAGAGGCAGAAAGAGGGAAGAACATCTAAGATGAAGCATCTATATGAGGAAGGGTAGCTGAACAAGATCAGATAAACAGACAGATGGGCAGAAGTGGAAGAAGACAGTGAGTGGATGGACAAATGTGTGTAACCACAGACAGATGGACAGCAGGCTGGATGGGCACAGATAGAATAGAGGAAAGGAGGTATGGAAAGACAATGAATGTGGGTGGTGTTGGGTGGGTGGCTGGCTATTTGAATGGCTCTGGATGTGGATGGATGGTTGGATGATGAACAGATGGACAGAGAGATGACTAGGCACATGTGTGGATGGACAAATACAGATATCAGAGTTTCAGTAAGAATTCAAGCATTTTACCCAAGTTCTGTAATTTCTTCTATTGCATAAGATAAAGAGATAAGATTTTGTCTTCTTTTTTCCTGTTAGCTCACATGACCATTGACTATCATGTTCTTACATTGGGAATTCTGCTTTTCCAAGACACTGGAGCTCTGACACCCACCAGCCTTGCATGGATAAAGGCTCAGTGCAGTGATGCCACCATTGCCTGGTGCCTGTCTGCCTGATGCCTATTCCCAGAGAAGGATTGAGATGGGGGGAGAGCTCTGGGATGCTCAGCTCTACCCCTCAGGACAGTGGCTGAGAGCTTGTCAATAGCTAGTGGCTGAAGGACTAAGCTGGGAAGGAAAAAAGTCACCTTGAGTTATTTCCTTAAATACAGTACAAAGACACTGGGATGCATCCAGAAGGGCTGAGGGAGCCATTCCTGGAAGACAGGTCTTTGAAAGCAATGCTCCTTTCCAAGGCAATGATTTAATGCTCCTGATGAGGAAGGAGAAACCCAAAGCGCAGTGTCAGAGGAGGCATTTCTCCCAGCAAGGTTTGCTGTGGGTCTTACTGGAGCAGAGACAAGTCCTCATGTCCTCCCTTGTCCCATGCCAGGTGTGGGAGTCTCACCCAGCCACAGTGATGTGCAGGTGTGTGGGAAGGGGCACCTTTGGGAAGGGGCACAGCTCCCCTGGAATGCTGGAGAAGCGTCTTGTCCACTGAGAGTAGCAGCTCTGCTGTAGGATGGGGATGAGCAGGGGTGGCCAGAGCTCTACTGGGACCTTTCACTTCCTGCAGGCTGGAAACGAGCAGGAGCCCCTCCAGCCCAGCCAGAGGTCCAGAGCTCCCTTGAACAGGGAGGGGAGGGAAGGGAGGTTTGCCCACACTCCTGGCCACCATATCACTGGTAACCCATGGGATCGGTGACCACAATGATGGTTGTCCTGCAGGGCCAGCCCTTTTGGATGGGTATCAACTGGTGACATTAGTGTCCTGGTGGAAGATTCTAGCTGGATATGGAGCATAATTTATTCTCCCAGAATAAATTATCCCCACAGCACTGGGACAGGTACCCACAGAGGGGGGATCCTCATCCATGGAGGTTGTCAGGGCTCTGTTGACAAAGCCATGGCTGATCTGGTCTTCTGCTGAGGACAGACCTTTTCCAAGTGGGACACCAGACTAGACACTTCCAAAGATTCCTTCCCAGCAACAAGGATGTGATCACTGGCTAGAACTGACATTTTAAGATGCTGCCCTGCCCTGCCACACCACCACCCTGCTTCTCCAAAGCATGCTGCCTTTTGGGTCAAGTGAATCACAAGGCTGTGATGTCATCATAGAGGGTCTGTGATGCAGCACCCCAACCAGCAATATGCCTCTCAGCATCCAAGCCCACTAAGGGCCACATCCTCTGCCAGGCACAGCATGGCTTATGACATGAAGTCCCAGATCTAGAAAGGAGCCATGGTGATGCATAATGGGAGAAATTACAACTTTACCCACATCTCTGCAAAATTGTGTGGAGGGAAGATGGGAATAAGCAGACAGAGCTTCTAGTTGTGGGATAAACATACAGAGCTTAGAGTAATGAACCTGGGACAGCTTGGTGAAATGAGCTGTGAGCTGCTTTGCTGCACTAGCAATGATGAGTGGCAGCTTTACAGGTCCTGCAATTGCAACAGGGACCAACAGGACAGCAGACAGCAGTCCAGCAGAGATGTGGAGGGAAGATGAGACAAAGCACCTGAGATGTGGTGCCCATGGAAACATATTCAATGCTTCCCAAACCCATCCAGCTGGAAATCCAGTAGGAACCTCATCCTCATTTTCTTCCTTAATGAAATCTTGATCTACATTGAAACTGGAAGGGCAATAGCAAAAAGGTGAGGACTGCCCTGGCATGGCCTGAGCTAGGAAAGAGCAGAACTCCTCTTGGGACCTTCCATCTCCACTTATCCACTCTTTGCTCCAGCTGAGGCTCCCACCCAGCCAGCATGAGCAGCTGCCAGGCATGGCAGGAATGCTGCTGGGCACTGGCATTCATGGAGCCACAGACATGCCACTGGGGGTCTATGCCAGACGCCTGAGGGGTCACTGGAACAGCAAGCAGAGGAAGTGGAGAGGATGGTTTGCATTCCTGGCACCAGCACTCACCACAGCCCTTTAATGGGGGTCTTTCAGCCAGGGCCTGTGGCAAGACAACATCCAGCAGACACACACAGGGCCTAAACCACCCCTGCTGTCACAGTGATTTGCAGGCAGACTGGGACAAATATTCCCTCTGAGTGCCCTGCTGAAATGCACTGCAGGGTTGTGGCTTGGGTAAGCAGAGAGTGAGCAAAAGAAAGGCATTGCAGCATTTTTGGGGAGAGCGATGGGCACTCTGCAGGTTCCACAGCCTCTGGCTCTTTCCTTCTTTTGCAGATGGTGAAAGCAACAGTGAGAAAGGCCAGATTCCCCACTTTCTCTGATAGGACATAGAGCACTTCTGCAGTGGGACAGAGCATTACATACATGTCTTTGGACAGAGGCCTTCACATCATGCCACTGGCCTTCATATGTCCCTCTCACAGATGAGAAACCAGCCACAACTAATTGTCTCAGCAGCTCATTAGCTGCCTGTGTACAGAATTAAATATACATTTAATATTTACATAATGCCAAGAGCTTTCCAGGCATATAAACCAGAAGAGTCTGTCATTCCACAACTTCCCATGATAAATGACATAAATCAGCCCACAGGAGATGAGGAGGGAGCCCCAGAGGATGGAAAGGGCAAGAGGACAGAGAGGTGACCTGACCAGCCTCTGTGGGAGGATGTTCCTGGTCTTCTCCAGCCATAGGACAGGGTAGTAGCACAATCCTGTGGCCTCTCCCCTGCTTCAGGGAGAGCAGCACCGTGTCCAAGAAATGCCAGTGGCTCCACTACCCTGTGCAGCCTGACAGTCCCTGAGGTCTGCCCTTCTTGAGATGAAGCAGCCCCTGTCTGTGGAGAGGGTTTCCTGACACCAGCTTCCCCAAGCACACCCCACTTGTGATCTCCTCACATCTATTCCCTGTGACGCCACTTGGTCTTTGCACTGCTTTTCTTGCCAGCAGAAATCTTCCTTCAAGGAGAAGAAATTTCATGCTTAAGGAGTCACTTCTTCCACAAGTGATTTAAAACTGGATATATCTTTGTAAGGAAACAAGCATAATTAAGTGTCATCGATGTAGCCAAAGATATGGACTATTCCAAGTTAATTTTGTCCATTAATGAAGAGTTGCAGAAAGCAGAGACCGCATTTGTTTGCTCTACTTTGGTAAATCCCTGGAGTCAGCAGCTTTGCTCTTGACAAGAAAAAATAATTAGAAAGGAACTTTAATTAAGAGATAACAGATGGGTGCTAAAGGACTTGTACTTAATCACACCACAATAGCCTGGAAGCATAGCATGGTTTGCTTCAGGAGTGTTGTGAAGGAGGGACTTGACCCCTCTGACATGCTTGGCTCAGAGCAGGATCCAGGGCAGGAAAACCTCTTCCCTCAGCCTGGATGTGACCACAAAACATCCTGCTTTGTGTGTTGGCAAAGCCCTGATGCTCCTGCAGAAGTTCTGCTCCAGCTCTGCAACAGTGTCACATTTTGCCTCCCTCTGGAGCTGCACCCCAAACCCATCTGGGGATGTCCATGGTAGAGTGACAAGGGCCTGCACGGCCCTTCTAGCAGCTCAACTGCACAAGGCTGGTGCCCCTCCCATAGACCTTAATGCAACATCTTCTGGGCCTTTCTGAGGATGAAGGGACACTTTTACCATCAAATGTTCCATTGTCACAAATGATAATCCTGTCCACAGGCTCCCTCCTGGACTCGATGGTCCAGCAGTGGGGAGGTGCGATGCCTGCACTGCTATGAGCTTGACATGCCATTGCCCAGGCCGAGCTCCAGGTGACAGGATCAGACAGGATGGCAGCACCATCAGGATGGTGTCACTTGCATCACTCGTGCACAGGGGCCAGCAAGGCTGTGCAGTACTGAGAAAATCAGTACCCTCCTGGGGAGAAAACACAGTGCTAAACCCAGCAGGAAAACACAGAACAGAGACCCACTGCTGGAAGCAGAAGACACACAGTCTCACAGCAGAAGCGAGGGCCAAGTCCTTGCTGCAGCCCTGGCTCAGCCCATGGGATGCAGCTGCTCCCCATTGTCCTTTGGGCAGTGGGCCAATGGGGAGCCCTGGCTGGCAGACACAGTAGGAGGATGGGGAATGCTGCCTTAGCAGACAAGTAACTTAACTGCCATTTTTCTCCTTGTATCATCAGACTGGCTGAATCAACAGCTTTGGTCTGGCCTGAGTGGGATCTCACCAGGGCAGGGGGTGTCCTCCTTGTGCCCTATTATGTCTGCGTCTTGTCCTGGTACTGCTGCCTTTTCATCATCCCCATGCTGGGACAGAACTTCTCTTGCAGCTCTCTAGACCTGCCAAATCATATCAGCCCAGAGCTCCACACTGGCAGTACTCCTGGCTGCCAGCCAGAAGGGCTCTGTGTCAGAGGCAGCCTTGTTTTCCTGCATGCCATCAAGCCCAGCTCTCACTGGGAGTAGTAGGAGCTGTACAGTGAGGTAGTTCCCCAAGCATAACTTGACCCTGGTCACAGGGAACAAGCAAAGCTGAGAACAGCAACCAAATCCATCCTGCCTCTGCAACAGAGTCTCCGCAGCCATGCATGGACAGGAGACCACAAAGAAGCTGTCCTTTCCCATGGCTTCAGGGTAGGAGTGAGCTCTGCCCAAGGGTGCTAATGCTGGTGTGCACCCATCTGCAGTGGTTCATACCTCTATCATGGATAATGTTGTGTTGACAAAGCCAGAACCAGGAGAAGATGCTGCTACTTCTGCTTTTCTGTCTCAGCAGCTCTGCAGCAGAGAGGTCTGGATTCTTTTGGGCTGATGATCATGGCTTTTTAGGTTTTTCCACAGGAGGCTTTGTTCTTGCATCCCAGGAGAGGACCTCTGTTCACATGTTGATCTGTTTCCCAGAAGGTCTTGGTAAGACCATCACTTGAATGTCTGTCCCAGCTCTTCTGGTCCAAGTGCCTTGGGACTCCAAGTGCTCTCCTTGCTGCAATCGGCTGAGCTGTGACACTGTTTTCATCCTAAGGCAAGGCTGGATGGGACCTTATCCCCTTGGCTTCTTTGCAGAGTCAGCTTGAGGTGACTCATCTTGAGGAAGTGCAGTTGCTTGGCAAAGCAGCAACTCCTCCAGTTCCCTGCAATTACATTGGGCTGCCCCAGCATGTGAGGCAGTGTGAAGGGAAAGGTGTTGGAACACCAGAGGGAATGGCACTAAGGGGAACCAGCACACAGCAGGAAAATCCCACCAATATCCTCCAAGCTGGGCTCACTTGAGCCTTCAACCTTCACTGCCAAAGGACCGCTGCTAGCATCATGATGAATTAGAGGCTTGTTTTTTGGTCCTGCTTTTTCATGCAGACAGGACAAATAACTCTAAGCCACAAAAGAGTGCTTAGATCAGGCTTTTCAATGCCGTTTAGGGGGAAATCAATACAATTCAGAATTAGGTGCCCAAATCAGAGCCGTAAACACAAGAAAAGCACACAGCAACAGTGTGAAGATGCCTGTATTTACTGAGGTTTGGGGAGGGAGAGGTGGGAGCAGAGCTGGATAGAGACATCCAGGCGCCTCACTCCCCGCTTACCTCAACCTGCCTTTCCAGTCCTGGTGCACAGCACACACCTCCCCATCCCTGTTTGCCAATGCCCACATGCCTGCCCTCAAATAACAGCCTTGCTCCACTCAAATACTCCAGGGGCGACCGCTATTTGTTCACATAACAACCCAGCTCCCGCTTCACTCCACTCAGGGCTGCGGATTAGCATCAGCCATTGTGCAGTGCTTTTTTATTAGCACAGAATTATGGAAGTCAGAGGCGTAAAAGACCTGTTGGGTCCCACTCAGTCCATCCTCCTTCTGCCAAGACAGTATTGGTCCCTGCAGCATATTTACTATTTCTCCAGTCTAATTTTACATACTGTACAATCTGTGCAGTGCCAAGTTACGATCCCTGTGTGAGAAGCAGAGCTCTCAATTTCCAGGCTCTTGGGTGTGTAAAATCACAACCGCGATGCTAAATTAACTTTTTTTCCCCTTGCATTTAATCATTTAATAGCTCTAAAATTCAGCCCCTCAGGCTCTTTCTGTCTGTCTGTTGGCTTGGGTTCTGCCTGCTGTAGGCCAGTGGCTTGTCACTTACAGATGTAATGCTCACGCCCCTGGGTGGATCGGCAGCAGCTGGGCTTGGAGCTGGGGTAACCACAACTTAACACATGAACTTCTGTGCCTGAGGGTGGAAAAACTCCTCTGCTTTTTAAAACACAGGTACAGGGGGTTCATCCTCTTCCTTATTGCTCAGCCCCACAAGGAGGAGGCACAGAGTGCACTGCACACAGGGACAGGACTCAAAAGCACCAAGGAAGGTGGACTGAGAAATCAAAACAAGGGTGCAGCTTGTAGCACCAAGACATGGGGTACAGGGCATGCCCTGGGGTTCCCAATAGAAGCACCACTACTTTCGTCTCCCCCTCTACATCCACTGAAGATTACACTCCAGGGCTTGTTTCTCCTCAAAAGAGGGATTTCTTCCCCCTGCAACAACACCAATATTTTTTTTGTGCACATGGCTACAGAATAGCAGAAGAGCTGAGCTGCTGCCAGGGCAGCACGGTGAAGAAGGTGGGAAGAATAGATGCTGATAAAGTGGGAACCATTTTCCCACGTTTGAGGGGGTTTTTGACCCAGTCACCATCACTCTTCCGAGTAACATGTGCGTATCTGGACTCTAGTGCTGATTTCAAAACAATATTGAAAATAAGGCACTCATCTTCTCTCTCCTGCAGGGGCCATATTAACAACTAAGACAAGGCATCAGGGTTTGCATTGATAGTAACTAGATACTACATTTGCTACATTTGATGCCTCTCACTCTGAAGGATCCTCAAGCAAAGCTAAGCCTGGAAAAGATCACCGGCATGCTCTGAGCCACGTCACAGCCAGCAGAGCTGCAGCCCTCCCATCACAGAGAGCATCTGCTGGGGGGAAAATGGGCACACATCAGACCCATGGCACGCTCAAAAGAGTGTTACTTACACCAGAGACAAAATAAATCACTGAGTATAGCTAATGGAGCACTACAGACCATACAATAGGACCCCCGGACAGAGCTCCTAGATCTTGACCAGAGCTTGGAGACACACTCCAGCTCGGGGCTGAATGAGGCTGGGTCTCTGACTGAGGGCTGGAAAGTGTATCTGAACAAGGGATGTCATGACTGCAGGACTGTGGTCCCCACATGGTTTCTGAGCTCCTCTTGGGAGTCAGCATTATTCAGGAGCCCCATAAATCCACAGGCTATGTGAGTAGTCTACAAGTTAGTCTGCAGTCAGAGAGCTATCAAAGGTGACAGTGCCTTTTGGATTTGTCTCTGAGCAGGTAGGAGAGACAGGGTTTTCTGCACACTACGTGGAAGATCCCAGAAGCAAGAAGTAGATCCATGAGAGAGCAGGGGACTGAAAGTGCTCAGTGCTTTGGGGTAGATGGAGCATTTGCATCCCTTCCTGTGCAGATCACAGAATCATGGAATGGGTTGGGCTGGAAGGGACCTCTGAAGATCATTAGTCCAACAATTAGTCCTGTGATGCACAAATCACAGAATCATAGATTGAATTCATCCTGTTCATCTATCTGCAAAGCACAATGCAGAAGCTCAGAGGAGATCACACCACCTCAGAGGAGAGAAGCTTAAAACGAGGCCAGTGAGCCAGGAGCTTTCAGCAGGGTTGATCCCATTCTTAGCAGCATCACAGAGTGCTTTCAGAGGAGGGAGCATGCAACTCCTTGAGGGCTTGTGAACTGAGCCAGTTCCTGTCTGGCCCTGCTCTCTTGCTGGTGCCCTAAGCACCAATGTCTAGCAGCCATTCCAAAAGTTGTGAAGAAGATGCTCTTCATTAAGCAGCTAAGCATTTCAAAAGCAGCTCCCACTGGCTGGCTGCTGGCCTCATTTTGCAGAACCCTCATGGCTTCATCACCCAGAGCCCAAAAAAACCATGCTGCAATTTCTATTTGATATTTGCAGCCTCTCTGCTTCTAGAAATACATTCTTCTTCTCTTCCTCCCTCCCTTCCTCTTCTACACAGCCTTTTCCTGCCTGTGTACCCACTGCCATTCCCTCTTATAACACTTTTGTTGCCATCCATTTGACAAAACTCTCAAAAGCAGCGCTGCTTTTGGGAGCCCAGTCTGCCTTTGAGAGCATCTCCTAACCTCCAATTACTGATCCTGCCGTGTCAGAGAGTCTTCAGTTTGGTGCAGGTTTTTTTATTGCCTCTACTGGGCACAAGGATTAAACGTTAGTTCAAGAGCAGACATTCATTCTTGAACCAGTTATGCATTATTTTCTAAATTTCAAGGTTTAAAAGCTACAAGTGTCTTACTGCAAAACATCAGCTAAAAGGCTAGTTATGTTTCATTGAGTGAAATACAAGTAAGTGTGCCCTGCTCTCTGGAGAGCTCTTGGGTTTGAAGCAGAAGATTTTAGGGAAGCATATTTTCTGAAAGTAAGGCTATTCAGAAGCTTGCCATGTCCAGAGCTCCAGTCATCTTAAGGCAGTACTGAATTACAACTATTATTAGCATAAGAGATACTTGAAATCTGGAATTTCTGTAAAATGTTTTGAATTCAGGTTCTGAAGCATTTAAAGGACTTGAGAAAATATCTTTGGCTCCAAGTCAGCAAAGCACTTAGGCAAGGCCTTAACTTTGAACATGTGTTTAAGTACCTTGCTGACTTAGGGCTTTTAACCCCTGCAAAAAGAAATCAAAGAAGAAAGAAAAGCCAAGGGAAAAAAAAATCTAGTGTACATAGAAATCTCCAGACAAGCCAAAATAATAGAGGAATCTCCTCTGGAAAGTAAGAAAACAAAAAATAATAGTGACTTGCTTTAAAATTAAACACTAGGGGAAGCTTTCTGGAGGAGGGCAGCAAAAGACTCCCAGAACAAATGGAGTATTTCAATGTAGCCTAACACCAGCTTCACTCTCCTGCCTCTTCAACATTCAGAAATTATTTATTGCTGAAAAAATATCCCAAACGAAACCCAAAATCTGCTTCCTCCTCCTATTTGTGCAATGGGAGAGAGAAAAATCTTGGCTTCGGCAGTGAAAAAAACATCTCTGAAAAGAGTCGGCTGTGAGAGACTGTCTCCATCAGGAGGGAGGAAGAGGATAAGCGATGAGGGAGTGAAAGGTAGTAATGAGGAAGAGGAAATTGCCCAGAGGCAGAAGCCTGCAAACAACCACATGCACTGCCTGTGAGAGGGGGAATACGAGAAAGTCCTTAAGGAGAGAAAATCAGCGCCAATCTATGCACACATGCACGGAGAGCAGCTACAAGCAGCAAGCTGCACTTCCCCTACCTCCAACTTGAGATCGTGAATAGAAAAACTGGAGCACAGCAATAAGAGCATCCTGCAGCCCACCCAGGGAGAGCGGCTCAGGAGCAGGAATGGGAAATAGCCCGGCTGCTCCCGGAGCCGCTGCTTGCAGCCTCCCCGCAGCTCTGGCAGGGCAGGGCAGGCTCAGGATGCCCTGAAGTTGAAAATGCTGCTCTGCCTCCAGCAGGGCAAAAATCCAAATTTACAAATATTCTCAGTTAAAGAGGAAAAAAACCACCAAAACATCCAAGTTCCTTCCTTCAGAAGGGAAACCAAAGGTTTTCATGTGTTTTTCATGTGTTTTTTCAAAACTTCTCCTCTGAGTTGTACAAAAGCCTTTGCAAAACATTTGGTTTTTTAAAGTGAAGAACCTAACCATTTCTGAAAAATACCAAAAAGACAAACTGCAGTCTTTCTTTCCCCTATGCTTCATCTCTTTTATCTCCTGTGACAGAGATTTATGATTTTGTAAAACATTTGGATGTTGATGGGACTGAATTTTCAACAGAAAATGGCTCCCCTGAGGATTCTCCCCATCAGCTTTGCCCAGGACAGATTGGCAGCCAGCGCTTTGTTCCCTCATGGGAAGCACAGGATTCCAGCACAAGGAATGGAGGCAGTTCTTCCTCAGCACTCACACTGTCACAGTGCCTGCAGCCCCCAGGGGTGGCCACCCTGTCATCCACTGCTTCATGCTGGCACCCAGCAAGATGCAGCTCCCGTCAAAAGGATCTGACAACATGAACGAGTGAGACAAATGAGGAGAGCCCCTTCTCCCTGTCTTACACATGGAGATGAAGTTCCCAAAGCAGATGAAATGACTAGCCCAGGAGAGTTGTTTTCACCAGAGCTAGGTTCTGGTTTTCCTCTTTCCCTGTGATCCTATCACACCTGGTACATTGACACCAGGGCTTGGTCAGGCTCTCCTGACCCTGCTAAAATACAAAACCACAAAGCACTGAATTAATTTCAGCCGGTGCCTTTTTATCCACCTGGGACCCTTGTATGGCCCTTGGGATGCCAGCACTAAGGCACTGCAGGAATGGCTTGTGGGGCTGTGGAACAGCTGCTGCTGTGCGCACCAGTGACTCCCTCTGAGGCACCAAAGCAAAATGCCTTCCATAAATACTGGTTACACTAAAAAGCTCCTCAGGGCTAAGCAAGTTAAGAAAAATGGCGCAAACTCACTGGAGGAAGGAAAACACAATTAAATCACCCAACAGCCCCTCTCCACTAATTCCTTGTGCTACCAGGCTTGGCTTGAAGGTCTCTGCCTGCTGACATGCACTTCCCACCCCTCATCCAGTCCTGGCACTGCTTTTCCAGAATCCTGGCAAGGCGTCTGTGCACACGTGTTGTGTGGGAAAGAAGGGGCCCCGCTGTCCCAGCTCCCAGCACACAGTCACAGCCCAGCACACTGTGGGGCTATGGGACAAGCCTGGGAGCTGCTGCCCCATGCCACGGCACAAATTAAAGGCACTGAACGTTTTCAGGAGGGTTTAATATTCACCAGGAGACACATCTGCAACATCAGGTAACAGCATTAAAGGAGCTGTGAGTGCTCATGGTGGCTCTCACTGTGAGGTTCTTCATTCCAGAGCTGTGATTTAGGGCAGGATGAAGAATGTGATGGGATTAAATCGGTCTACCTGAATCCTGAAATTTTCCTTCTGGGTTTACATCCCAAAATCCTTCTCATAGATCAACAGAAGGATGCTTGGGCCCACCTCTCTGGAGCTGCCAAGAATAAAATGGTAAAAACATGGAAAAAGAAATGCATCATGGATACAAAAGCCCATGGACTCAGAGAGCTCATTGGAATAGACTTGCCCAGACTACAAAGTGAGGGGGTTCACTGACACAGAGATAGGGCTGTCCACTGGGTATCTTTCTCAGATGGGGCAGACATTTCCACTTTAAAGTGACTGATCTAACGCTGCAACCTGCTCCAAACTTCCTGTGAGATAAGGCACATCCTGCTTCTTAAACAGCACTTCTTAGTCCACCCCATGGGTGAACTGACCCTGCTGCCATGCAAAAGACATGAACAGCACCTTTGATAAGGCTGAGTCAAGCTAAGACAATGTCAATAACCAGAAAATAAGTGAGTAAATAAATAAATTTAAAAAATAGAAAACAAACAAGAAACCAACAACAACAAAAAAATTAAAAACCCCAACCCTGCATAGACATACAGACAGATGTTTCCTCTAAAATGACAGCTTCCAAAGTCCCATGTTGCTGCCGTTCCCCATGGGATTTTCCTTTCTGTCTACCATGCTGCCAGTGCACCAGCTAGGCAGCTTTTGAAGAGCACCAACCAGCAGTGTGGAAATAGCTGCAGTGATTATATTGCAACACTTCACTGCTTCCCTGAGCTGCAGCTCCCTCCTCCACTGTTGGAAGTACAATCAATGCTAATTAATTAAGGGCCAGAGCCTGCCAACCATGGTCACACCAACTTCAGTACTGCTTCCTTGAATATTCAGGGCTCAAGCTCCATAAAAGTGAGAATCAGCCTCCAGCAACTTGGGTTGAAAACAACAGAAACGCTCTTTGCAAACCAGGAGAGATGGACAGGCATGTCTGTGTCAGAGCTGAAGGCTAGAGGAGTTGTCTGAGCTGGGGCAGACCCCAGTGGGCTGCAGCTGTAAATCAGCAGTGAGGCACCCTGCAGGCATCCCTAAAGACTCTCCACCAACAGCAACCATGGAGCTGGCACAGCTTTTACACTCAGCCAAGGCTAAGAGGAGGGTGCTTGTGTGGGGCCAGAGACAGAGCACCAGCACCATCCAAAACCAAGGAGGAGAAAAGCCCTTTGTCTTAGTGGCCAAAGTGATGAGCCCTGTGATGCTGGAAGAGAGGAAGGCAAGGGCTGGGTTTCTATGGACAAAGATGGGGAGACTGCTTGAGAGAGAAGGAGACAGGGAAGAGTCCAGAAGAGTCAATGGACTTCACTGGATCACCAGTGGGAAAAGTACTGGAGCTCACTAGGTCAGCCTGTGGCCATGGTGCCTAACCCTGCCAAAAGGCTTCTGTGATGCTCCAAGAATGAGGAGGCACCAACGAGGAATCCAAGCTCCTGATCTGCCCCTCCACTATGCCACACTGAGGGACCCTCACAAAAAGGAAAAATGCAAGACCCTGTGCTTTCCACCAAGGCAGAACTACTTTTCAAGTCTGTTGAGCACAGGAACTGTGCCATGAATATGACCACCAGACTCATCCTGTGCAATGTTACATGACCTCCCAACAGAAGCAGTTCCTGCAAGGCTCAATAGCCTCCTCCCACTCCTCAGCAACATCACTGGATTTTCATCCTTTAGCACCCAGCCTCTCCAGCTGTCCTGGCAGTGAGCACAGGTTGTAGCAGGTCTCCAGGCTCACAGTTATAGCCAGTCTTGGAGGCTTCCCACAGGAAATGAAAGGAGAGGACTAGATAGACAGACACTAGCTTCTGGACTTAATGCACTCTCCCAGTACCTCAGTTTCTCTCCTACACAGCATCTAGTCAGCTGGAACTACCACATCACAGCGCAGGCAAGCCACAAACTCAGTGGAGTTCAGCGTGCCAGGGCCTGTGGTTTGGCTGCAGTCAGAAACTCTCTGTGACTCATCCTACCAAGTGTCAAGTTCATGGCTATGGATGCAGGATCCCATTGAGAGCACTCCAAGCTCAATTTACCTCCCTCTGGGAGTGAATTTGTGCATAAACAATGCAGATGATGAGCAGAGCTCAACCACCTGGTTGGAGAAGATCTTCACTCAGATAGACAAATGGATGTGGGGCTAACAAGGACAAGTTCCCAGCAGTCGACCCCTGTGTGTATGCTCTGCACCACCCCAGTTTTCAGCTGGTGATGCTGTTGTGAGCTTGCCTTCATGTCACTCACAACAGGATGAGACCCTGATCCCCCTCTGGAGCTCTGTTACCTCTGTGGGGGATGCTCATCCACTTCCTTGGTTTTAGCTCAGTTTGGATCCTGGAGGCAGAGACCTGCTAGACCCTGTGAGTAGCAGAGACCAGCTGAGCATGGAGTGGACTTTTCTGCAGAGAACAGAAGTGCCCTTTGAAGGAGCAGAGCATCCATTCCCCACCATCTCTCTGTGAGCAGAGCTGTTATTCAGCAGCACACCCAAGGCCTGGACATCAGAAATGCATGCACATGTGGGCACACCTCATTACACCTCAGAAAATCCAGCAGGAATCAACCAAGACAGGCCACATGCTGCAGCCCTGCTTTAGCTTGTGCATCCCAGTTAATTCCTCAGTGTGATGGTGCCAGCTCTCCTCTGCCTACAAATCACAGAGTTCTTGGCTGGCAGAAATCCTGTGGGCTCCCGGCCTTGCAGGTCAATGTTTTCTACATCAGCTCTGAAGACCTCTGTCTGTTTTGCAAAGCTCCAGAATAGATAACTGAGAAGAGCCTGGCTACTGGCAGATGACTTAAATCTGCTAACACAGATCTGCTCCTGGGGAAATGCTGTAGGCTTTGCAAACTAAAAAAGCAAGGAAGGTCAAGTGTGTTGAACCTGGAATGAAAGGCACTACCTTTCTGTCAACTATGTGCATCCTGAGGTAAGGTTTTGCCCCATCCATAGGGAATTTTGAACTGACAAGTGGATGTGCCTTGCCAGGGACTCTCCCTGCACACAGGTGCATGCAACTGTGCAAGGAGAATATTTTATCCCCTTCCTCTTGTCTCTTAAGTGGAGATAAAGGCTGTTTTATCCCTGCGCTGTGAATCACACCAACAAATCCCTTTCCCCAACATCAGCCTTCCCACTATGGCTCTAATCAAGGGAAGGCAGTGCAATGAGGCTCCAGACTGCTTGGCTTCAATTAGCACCTGCTAACAGCTGAGCCTAGACAGCAGTCTTTTCCAGCAAATTGTACACCAGGAGATCAATGGTTCATACAGGACTAATACTGCTGTAACCTCTCCTGCCTCCATCACTGTCAGTTGCCTTGTGGTTTCACTTCACTTCTCCACCTGATGGGCCTTCCTGGAGCAGTCATTACAAGGTGACACACATTGCTTTCCCCCTCTGTAACAAGCCTGCCACAGCTCCTCCTCAATCCTTCTTCTCTTACTCCTTTTAATATGCCACAATTATATTGGCTTCTCTGCATGGATCCACCCCATTTAGTGCTGCCCAAGACCACCTATCCTAAAAGATGCTCTTTTCATCTACAGCACAGGCTGCACATCTTGCAAGTTTTTCTGTCTATTTTTTACAGCTCAACACCTCCTGGCCTGATTAGGAATGTGGTATTCCCCCTTCCACAGAAGCACAGTGTCTGCTTCGAGAAATTAACCCCACCAAGAACTTCAATAATAGAGATTTGTGGATGTTGTGTCTCCGCATCTGTACTCTTGATGGTATCTTTGTTCTGTTCCCAGCCCAGAAAATCCTATCTGAGGAAGCAGAGATGATGATGATGTTTGAACCCAATGTCTTCTGTGCCTGTATTTCCATTATCCAGGGCTTTGCTTGTTCCCAGATGGGGTGAGGATAGCAGCCAAGTGATTCCATGCTCAACACTACAGATGGATATGCAGGACCCGAATGTCTCAGCCTTTCCTGACTTTTTGGTCCTAGGTTCTGCCACACACAGCTACTGTGACATGTCCTGGGGATGATTTGTAGCACCCACTGCTGAGATTGTGGGCTCCTACAAGTGGGGCCCAGAGCTGCCCCCAGGGCTGACACATTTTGGTCTTTGAGCCTGACTGGAGACTGGCTTTGCAGTCCCAGGGCATCCAGGACCTCAGACACTGGAAACTCTTCAAATTGGATAAATAATGAGTGGTACATTCAGTCCATGTTCTGTTGGACACGTGGGCTGGTGGGAGCAGGCTGCTCTGGAAATGTGAGATGTCTGGTTCACTGGGATGGCTATGTGTGACTTCTGAGGTGAGACCTTTCTGAGCTTTTGGAGGCTATTTGAAGCCAAATCCCTGAAGTATTAAAGGTTTCCACTCCACCTGTCACAGTTCTATGGGATCTTCCATTTTTGGAAACATTTGAGAATATAAAGAAAGGATGAGGATTACTTCCTCCCCCACCAAAAGGTGCTCAGTGCTAGGACAGGACACAGACCTTCTTCTGCAGTCAGTGGTCACTTAAAGAAGAAGGCCCATGGCTATTCCCTCTGTGCTGGGCTAAACCTCAGCTTCCTAAGGTCTGAAAATCTGTGCAAATGAGATTTTGGCTTCTATCAGCCTTTGGGGGCTCCCAGCTGCTGTGGCAATGTGTCTATTTACCACCATGTGTCAGCAGAGGAAGCTGTGCTCCTGCTCCATACAGCAGCACAATGCCATGCTAAGAAGGAAATCCAAACCTGTCCTCCCAGCCTCTACCCAACAAGCAGGCCTTGTTCAGCATTGGGTTTCAAAAAGAATTTATTGCCAAGGACTCTCTGGCTTATGTAGATGATCCACAAATTTAGTGCTGCCCCCTCTGCACAGCCACAGCCTGGCAAGCTGTGGCAGCAGTGCCCTGTGTTAGCAGTAATCCTCCACTTGAAGCTTCTATAGATGTCGGGTTGGACTACAAATCCCATTCCTCCTCTGCCTGTTGATGTGTAATGAAGCCTAAGAGACTACAGAGACATGTTTCTCCTTAACACGAGCAGGTCTAATGAGTCGTGGCAGACTGTGATCCTCCTGGCAGTCTCTTCTCACCACAGATACAAACTATTTTCACCAGTTTTGTGGGATCGCAGGCTTGTACAAAGCCTGATAGATCCTCACTCTAAAGCTGTGTTTTCTTTTTTCTTTTCTGTCTTTGATTCTTTCACAGATTTGTGATCTGCTTCAATACACAGGACCTATTTTTGGGAAGGGTTCCCTTTTTTGTTAGCATCACAGATATTGCCAGCTACATTTCCTTCCAAGCTCTTGAATGGCTCACATGGGACAGATCTCCACTTTTCTCCAGAACTTCATCAGCTCCATGTTTTCATACAACTACTTCCATTTCCAGAAGGTGGCAAATTCAGTTCCAGTGACTCCAGACAGAATTGTACATGGAAAGCAGCAGCTTCTTTGCAATGTCCACAAACTTTGGTAACTTGCAAAAAGCAAGATTTCAAAGCCCTGAACCATCAAGCTGTGTTTCCTCTCACCTAAGTGCCAGTCCCTCTATTTTTCTTCCTGTCCTTCCCTCCTCTCCCCCACTTGCACTTCAAGAACATCTCACCTCCTGCATCCGACAGCACTTAGCACAACGGGACATCAATCTTACTGCTGACCTGTGGCTATTTTTCAAACACATATCCTAGGTAAGAGCTGTGAGCTCTCCAATCCCTGTCTGACAGGCATAAGCCATGCTCCCACAGCGTGTCCCAGCAGGACAGGCCACACTGCACCGTGCACCAGCGGCTTTCTGCAGTGCGAAATTAACAGACAATGCAGGGAAATTAACCCTCTTGATTCCCCAGCTCCCAGGAGGGAGGAGCAAGCCTGGTGTGTGCTCCCGACAGGGCTATCCTGCATTGCTGGCTGGACCCCCGTGGGATGCTTGGCTCTGGAACCTGTGGAGTGATGAGGCAGTGGGCAAGAAAGCAGAGGCACTAAAAATAGGCTGTTTGTGGTAGGGGCTGACCACATTTATTAGCAAGCCTGTGCTCTGGCTGACCACAAGGTCAGCTGCCTAGAGCTTGGCCGTAATTCACTCTGTGTTTGGGCAGGAAATCTACTGGAGCTGAGGGGGATGTCCAGTAATAGAAAAAGTTGTTCCAGGACCTTGGGCTATTTTTGCTGTTTTCTTTTCTTTTGCAGACAGAGAAGCTTTAGGGAGATGTATCTTGTGCTGGAAAAAAAGGAAAAATAAAGCCAGGTGCTCATGGACATAGAGAGGAGTAGAAATGGAAAGGGAAGCATGCAGATGTTTGTTACAGTGTATTATCGCCCTGAACACCCACAGATGTTTATGCCTGTTTGGGTCTGGGATTCTTCTTCTTAGACAGGCTCACCTTCACCAGGGAAGATCAGAGCAACAAAGTGGACTCCAGAATTTGATGGGCTCTTAAGCACCCTAACAGTGTGCACCCTAACAGAATCTAATGGGTTGCAGCAAGGGTATCCTTGCAGGTGAGGTTGCTGTCTCTTCTGCTTCCCTGCAGCTGTGGGTTGGCAGGGAAGATGAGGAAGCAGTGGGAAAGCCATCACAGTAATGAATGCTCAGGAGTGGAGATGATGGACCTTCCTTGGAAAGGCATCAGAGGGCAACAGGAATTACAGCCAGGTTGTACCTCTGGTCAGCATGGGATGGGCCAGCAGATTGTCCCCCAGCAGACACAGTAATCCCACTAGGACAATGCTGGTTCCCAGCGGATGGCCACGAGCCTGGGCTAGCTTAGCTGTGAGCAGCAGTGAGCAAGGCAGAAGAGGCAAAAAACAGATGCCTGCCCTTGAATGGCAGCCTTCAGAATGATTTAAGCAGGCTCTGCTGAATGGGGCTGCAGTTTGAAATGAGTCTGGTACATTCAGCCAGCTGGATAATGAGAGCATCCAGAGTTGTAACAGGAAGGATTAAAAAATGTAATTGCTAATGGGGAATTAATTGTTAATGGGGAATCATCATTGCAGGAGGGTGTTCCCAGTGTGGCCCCACAGGGATCTGTTCTTGGCCAATTGCTAATCACTTGTCTTATCAATTATCTTGAAGGCAACATAAAACTGTTGCTGGCAAAGTTTGCCAGTGACACAGAGGCTGGTGTATATAATGGAAAGGATGAGTCCATCACACACAGAGTCCAGAGCAGTTAATATATGAGCCTTCCCTCGGCGGGAGCATGTGTTTTATGCAGCCAAACACAAGTCCATTCATCTCCAGTGGAGGAATGTAGGTCAGACTCGCAGAATGCAGGACGGTGTCCTGGGGACGACAACACCAATAAGGCTTTGTCAGGAGCCACTTGGAGATAAAGTGCCAGTGCTGAGAGCAGAACGTAGCCAGAGGAAAAAGGAGGTGTCATGGGAGGTAGGAAGGTGCTATGTAATAAGACAGAGCTTTTTCCTGGACTGGTCCCAACCTAAGTCTGGAGGAAGGCACCATCTCCAGCCTCTCAGCCAGCTTCTCAGTCAGCACACACACTCAGTCCCTTTGACCTTGCCTTCCCCAGCAATTGCCTGTGCCCTGGCAATTACAAAAAAATCCAGATCACTCTGTTGCACACACAAATCACCCTGAGGAATGCTTGCAAAAACAAACAACAAATGACAGATGTTTGTCATGTTGCTTAATGCATGACTGAAGGACACTGTGGGAGAGGAGAGAGGAGGGGTTTGGGGAGGAGAGATTCGGAGAGGAGATACTTCAAATATACTTCTGAAAGTATATTTGTAGATAGCACTCCTGCAGAGCCATCTTAGGTTGGATGCACAAAGCCACCCCATCATACCTCTTGAATCCAGGCACCTCAACTCAATTGCACTTGCACAGCAACCAAAACCTACACAGATGTCTACAAACAAAACACACAGACCAGCATGAATGTACAAACTATCTCCTACACGGCAAATCCAGAGAACGCCTCCAAATTCAAAGTGTCTATAGTTTAAGCACGCCAGGCAGGTGGCATTCCCTGGCATGGGCTGACTTACGTGGAGGAAGCAGAGTTCAGAAAGAGCTGGTCACATTTCTGTCAGCCAAAAAATGCAACACAGAAAAGGCTGGGCAATTCTAGAAGGCGAGAGAGGTTTTCCTGTCTACAGTTAGTTTCTCATTGAAAAGCCGATTTGCATGGCTTTGCTGTGCATTTTGAAGGCTATTTACTGGTCCAGGCTTTGTCTTTGCAGCAGCATTTCCAACGTAACATGGACAAACTGGGCCCCCCCCCCCGGGAGGCTTTGCAGCAGAACTGACTGCAAAAGATTAGCGTCAGGGCTTAAGAGAGCAAGAAAGAAGGGAGAGTAATGAAACAAAATCTCTCTTTTCCTCAGCTGAGGAATGATGGGGGCTAATTGCTTGTTGTTGGTGAGGAAGAGAGGAGATGGGAGATTCTGTGCCTATCAATAAATTAACCCCGACATGTGGCATCTGAAGTGCATTCATTTCCAGAGCCTTTTATCTCTTTGTCTCCTCTCCCGGGTGAAAACATAATTATTGTTTAAACACTAGTTAATTCAGCAAGGTGAGGATCAATAAAGCAGAATTACTCCTCTTTTAAAAGCAAAGAAATCTCAATCTGGGACAAATGTGGACATAACTCCGGCAAAGCTGATGGATGGGGAAAGACCCCTTGGTCACAGCAGGAGACTGGAGAAGCAGAGCTCCCTCTTTTCAGGACTGCTGTAGGCATTGGGTTTAATAAGAACAGATAAGTCTAGCAATAGGCAGTCGCAGCATTCAGTACAAAAAGGTGAAATCACCCACGCATGCTCACTTTGTAGCCCAACGTGTGATTAGGCATCTCCACCATGTACACACTTCCCACATAAGAGCTTGGGTTGAACCCCAAAGCTTGTGCTGTGACCTCTCACAGACCTTTGAAGGCACCTAGGCCCTGCTAGGAAGGAGGTCTCTGCACTGCAGGGACCCCAACCAGCTCTGCTCTCACACAAATGGCCTTGAACAACTGAAAGTGTGTCACAGCAGACAGCATCGCATCAGTGCTCTGCTCAGCTTTCCCCATCACCTTCCTCCCTTCTGAAAAAACTGGCAGCAACCACTACCTGGAGAACAAAACCCAGGAAGAAAAACAGAGCTATCCAAAATCATGGGAAGTTGATTAGAAGGCTAGAACACCTCTTCTATGAGGAAAGACTGAGATATTTGGTATTCTTCAGCCTGGAGAAGAGAAGGCTCTGGGGTGACCTTATAGCACCGTCCAGCATGTAAAGTGGCTACAAGAGACCTGAGGAGGGACTTCTCACAAGGACATGCAGTGACAGGACAAGGGGTAATGGCTTTAAACTGAAAGAGAGTTGGTTTAGATTAGATATCAAGAATAAATCCTTCACCGTGAAGATGGTGAGGCACTGGTGAAGGTTGTCCAGAGAAGCTGTGCATGTCTCATCCCTGGAAGTGTTCATGGCCATATTGGATGGGGCTTTATGCAAACTGGTCTAGTGAAGGCGTTGCTGTTCATGGCAGGGGGATACAAGCTTGATGATCTTTAAGGTCCCTTCCAACTTAAACCATTCTGTGATTCTTTGTGGAGGGCATAAGGCTCTCCTCTTCTCTCCCAGGTCTTCAGCCTGTTCTGCCTACTGTGTGCTCTCCCACTCTTCCTGCAGCTCCTGTCCATCCCTCCATGCCAGCTGCATCTGTGCAGATGGGGACAGTCCTGTGCCTGCCCAGGCCAATGCCCATCTCTGCAGGCAGGTTGGCCCAATCTGGCTGCTCCATCCAAAGCTGCTTATTCATGCACTGGAGATGACATTTGTGGACACTCTCTTCCATTGCCGCTCTGCCCTTCCCTGCAGGCAGGACACCCCAAACCCACTGCCAGAGCCAGAACATTAGTGCCAGCCTCCGAGCATTCCTCTAGGGCTGCCCTGCTGGATGTCTCTGGTCTCCCACCACCCAGTGCTCACCTCCAGCTGTGTGATGGATGTGAAACCTGAGCAACCTGCCAGGGATGCTCTGTCATCCCAAAGATCAGGAACCCCAAATCCACTGACCTCTGAACCCCTCCACTCCCTTCCCTCAACACTGAGGATCATCCCAGGCTTCTGCATCCCAGAGAGATGCACCCTGTGCTCTGCCAGCTCCAAGGAGAAGGACTAAAGGTGAGCAGCAGAGGGGTTAATACATGAGCAGCGTCACCTTCACCAAGCCTGATGCTGCTTTTATTAATTCATGTGGCACTTTGCAGGACGCTCCAGTAATCACCGAGGTGCATATGAGAGCCAGGAGAGGGTGGCCAGGCTCCCTCCACTGTGCTCATGCTCACTTAACAGCTTGTCACATCCTCCTCACTCAAGTATTCAGTGCTAATGCATCTCTTAAAGTGCTTCATGAGCTATTAAAGTCGAACGTGCCTCAAGTGCATGATAAATGGACCCTACGACAGCATCTTCCCCCACTCCACTGGGTCCCTGCTACCAGTGGGATTAATCCATCCTCCCACCCCATTCCTGCTGTGCTTTTCCAGCCCAGTTGGAGGGGGATGAGCTCCGGGTGGGGGGCACAGGGCACAAGCTCTGGGTCTCCAGCGTTGACCTGCCTATGTGCAGCCTCTCCGAGCCGGGCACAGTGGGGTGGGTGGGAGACCTGCTGCTCCAAAGCTCCTGCCCAGGGCACACCTTGGTGTTTCAGAGAGGTGCCAGGAGGGATACACATTGCCTCTGGGGAACAGACTGAGGACAGTCCTGAAGGTGTCCCACTATCTCCCAAATAATTTTCTGACCTTGTATCCTTTTTCGAGCCCCAGTGAAGCTGCTGCAAATGGGACGAGCCCTGCGCCACTTCTCACACCCCATTCAGGCACTTGGGATGCACACAGGCCTCAGCAGCTTCAGTTTTGAGCTGGTGTCCCAGGCACCTCCCTCCCAGCCACAGGTAGGCAAGAAAAACAGGAGGGACACAAGGACATGGGAGGCTATGCTGCCAGACCCCTGGATCCTGCTGTATCACAAATACACAAGGTGTATAAGGTGACAGTCACTGCAGCTCTGCACCAGCTGTCAGTGGCAAAATGTGTGGTCCTGTTCACTGGTGAGAAGCAGCATTTGTTCCTGTCTAGACAGCACAATTCAAGTGTGTGCAACCCTGAAGTACCTGGCACTTTGTGTTTTGTGCATCTCCCTGTGCAACAGGTCTGGGCTACTATTCCTAGAGCACAGCAGGAAGTAGTATGGTGCATCCAAAGGATGCTCTGGCAGTCCTATTGCCAGGTCCTTTAAAACTTCCCAGGGAGTGGTTCTGCAAGCACAGGAGTGAGCAGCTTTGCTTCTCTGCAGGAAGCATCACACCGCCACAAGCAGCATACAGCTCAGCATCCAAATGCTTTGAGCAGGCACCCTGGGAGGGGCTGGGGACCTTCCTGCAACACCAGCCAGCAAGCTCCTTCCGTGTGTCCAGAGAGTGGCTGTCTCCATGCAATGTGGATGTGCTGCCCAGCCCTGGCTGCTTTGTGTCCAGCCTGGAAGCCTGTGGCAATGTAAACCCACCCAAATGGATTTAGGGCAGCTCAGTGGGGCACTTTGGCTGGGCTTCTCAATTTCACAGAGCCCAGCGATGCACAGATGTCTTTACTGGAATTAATCAGCAAAATTCCCCTCTAAGATCCTCTAAACATAACTACAGACAGGCTGCCAGGAAAAACAGTGAACTCTGGAGGTTCCCCATTTTGTCCTATTTTTGTAGAGCTGGACTCCACTCCAGGACCCAACCAGCCCTCATAATCTTCCTGCTCCTGCCTAGACCCAGGATTATGTGGGGCTCCTTCAACTCCCAATGCCACCAGTGACTCTAAAGTGTAATCTCTCTAAAGCCACCACTAAAACAAGCCCTGAATTCTCTGCCAGCCTGGAGAGATGTGAGCTAGTGGTGGGCACAGATGCGTGCTGGCAGTGGGGATTAAGTCACCGCAAGGAGATGAGAGCAGGATGAAGCATCATCCATCATTGCCATGGGGCAGAGTGTCATGGAGCTGTCAGGGCTGATCAGAGTTCAGAGCTGACAGGCTGATGCTTCCTCTCTGCTCTTCATCCCTTCATGGGTGGGCTGCATGGGGCAGCATCCACAAAAGGGTGAGCAAAGGGGTCCAAAGCAGTAAGGACACAATGAGCTGTGGGCAGGGCAAGGGGCATCAGCAGAGGGAGATGCAGGATGCCCAAACCCCACAGTGATGGGCTGAAGGGGGCACTTGTCATGGAGAGAAGTGATAACATGCATAGAAATAATATCAGGCACACCTGGAGGGTGCACCCAGATTCCTGGAAGAGAGAGGCTGGAGGAGAAGCATTCCCATTTTTCTGGATCCCCAGGGCCTGAGAGGTGTGAAGGACTCACCCTGCTGGCTGTGCCTCTGGGCGTACACCACCACCACCGCGGCGAGCACCACGCAGCAGGCTGACCGGACAGGGTTAGCCATCTGTGGAAGCAAACACAGGCAGGAGCAGTCACGGTTTGCCCCGAGTGCTGAGAGCCCCCGGTGACGAGACTGCAAGGAGATGACTGTAAAATCAACTCCATCAGAGCCAAGGGGAAATTCACTGCAAAATGAGGCATTTTGCTGGCACACGCTTCATCACTCGATAGCCTGTGGCACTTCCCATGGGAGGTGTCAGGAGGTGCTGATACGCCTTGCGCAAATGCTCTATCTTCCCCATCTCATTTTCAACATTTTCCTTTGGAAAGCCAACCCCTGGTGCTGGGCTCTCCTTGGCAGATGCAGCATCAGCCTAGGACCCAATGCTACCTACAAATGGGTTGCAGAGGGGTTTTGAGGAGGTGGGAGCACACCCAGCAGTTCACAGCAGCAGTTGGTGCTTTGAATGTGCAAGATGTTGTTCTCAGCACAGACCTCAGCCTCAGCCACCTGCCATCAATATCTTGATGGGCCACAGCTGTCCCCCACTTCTCTGGGCTGGGAGAGGGGCAGAGTTTACTCCGTCCTGGTGAGTTGTGCCTTGTCCCAGGGAATGCTGTGGTGCAGGGAGGTGTGGAGGGGGTGGCAGCTAAGAAAGCAGGGGATGAAGACATCCTGCATGCACCAAAAAGCACCCCCAGGAGTGGACAAATGGGAGCAACAACTACAAGGATACCCTGCACAAGCCCTGCCAGGCTGGAGATGCCCAAGCTCTCATTTTCTTGCAGCCAAGGCTGGTAGAAGGGACTAGAACCAGAAGGGGGCTGCTGGGGACAGCAACAGGGGATGCTGGCCCACCCCTAGGACATAAATAGCACCATGCATGAAAAGCAAATTGCACCTTCAAAAACCATTTAAGCCTCTCTAATCTCAAATACCGTATCAGTAACATGCACAGGATTGCCTTTTAATCTAGAACGAGTATGGGCTCATTAGCCAGATGGCATCCATTTAAACCCAAATAAAGGGGGAGCTCTATTGGTGAGAGAAAAAAATCCAGCTAAACATAGTCCATTACCCAACACGACTGTTGCAGGAGCCCAGATGGCCTCGGGTTCACAGCAAGCCTTTGCAGGGCTTGAGGGGAAGGCAAGAGCAGCTGGGTGGGATTTCATGAGCAGATTTTGGGGTGCAGCTGGACCAGCCTGGTCTCAAATGTCTCTCAGGGGCAGAGATCCTGGGGGTGATAATGGGTCTGAAAAGGATGAGCCTGGAGATGGGCAGAGCAGGGATCATCCATGTCCTTTACTATTGATCTTTCAATGCTGGTTTTGGGCTTGAAGGGCTGGCAGCAAGAGCCATTCCAAGTGTGCTGGTGCTGCAGAGCACAGACATGCACGCCCCAGATCCCACTGCCAGCCCTCACGGGTCACCTTGAGCAAATCCCTCTAACTGCCTCCCCCGTGCCTCAGTTTCCCCATCTGTAAAACAGAGATAATGAAGGTGACCCTCCTCTGAAAGCTCTGGGCGAGGAGCACTAAGTGCTAATTAGAATCTCCTTATCACTCACTCTTCTTCCTCCTGCCTCTCTCGTGCCTGCTCTCCACAGCCTTTTCCACGTGTCCCCTCTGTGCCTGCAGCATGGCTCCCTGACTGCCACCCTACCTGTGCTCCAGCTGCCATCCCAAGTGGCAGCTCAAGGAGTCAGTGATGGCTGGAACCTGAGGCAGGTGGCAATGCCACATCCTGGGGCACTGCTGACATCTGGGGGGGGGGGGCTAAGCAGCTTGGAAACCACCTGCAAACCAGGAACCAACTCTCCCTATTTACATTCAAATTTACTTTCCAGTGAACATTCCTTCCTACAGCCCTGGGAGTTGATGGGTGGCACCAGGAACTGAAGCAGAGAACCAGGGGCCAGAGCCTCCATTTACCACAGTCCAGGTGTTTCCAACTCGTGCAGCCACCCCATTTCTGGGGACAATGGCAATGACAGGAGGCAGGGCAGGACCCTCCAGCAACCAGCCAGCTCTTTGAAAAGTGTCAGATCTCCTTGATGTTACCTTTGGCTTGGCTCAGTGCAAATATCATCACCAGCATCCTGCTCTACCTCCCGGCCCTGCTAGGGAACAAAGCCACCTGTTGCCCACCCCCTGCTGCTCCTCCATGGTGTCATCAGCTCTTAAAATAATTGCTGCTGCTCCTGCTCCCGTGCCTAGGCCAGCATCCAAACAGATACAGCTATGTAGCAAGGAATGGTTCCTGTCCCAAAGCACTGGTAGTCTCAAGGGATACAGGTGGAGTAAGAGAGCAGAGGGACCCAGAGAAGATCCCTGAGGATTCTATGGCATGGCCAGGATACAGGCAGAGGCTTCCAGCGACAGCACACAGAATTCACCACTTGGCTGCACTCACCCTGGAAAGCCTCATTTCTTCTGAGATGAGCCCTGTGACCAGGCAGGAGCAGAGCTATTTTAGGACAAAAAAATCCAACCAGAAAACCAACTTTTTCTCACTTGCAGTACTGGCAATAATTTTCCATGCAGTATTTGCTTTTTTTGACTGTTTTGCCCAAAGCCATGTTGATTTTTTTTTCCCCAAGCACATAACAAAGCCTCCACAATTTCTGCAGATGCTTCCAACGCAAATTTCTGTTGCTGTATTTGCTCACTTATCTGTTTCTCTAGCAAGAGTTGGCACCCCAGCATTCAGGTGTACAGGCCAGTGAGCAGCAGCTCACCAGATGTGCAGGTTCCTGAGCTATGTCCCCGTGGCAGCAGGGAGCAGTTTACAGGTGATGGAGGGGAACCACGTTAATTACATAGCCAAGCCCACAGTGTGAAACTCAATCTTCTGTGCAAAAGGTAGATTTTCCCCCAGTAATGAATAATTTCTTGGAGATAGAGAGGAAAGAGATGCCTGTAGAGGAGGAAAGGGGGAGAGGGAGCATATGAAATGGTGGACCAGCAGCTCTGGAGTGATCATCCTTGCCCCGAACTTCCTGTTTGGGGAGAGAGAAAAGGGTCGATTTTTACCTGCCTTGTCCTCTACACCAAGGATAGTGAGGGCATCAGTCATGGTCACTCTTAGCAGAAGGCAACTCAACACAGACATGAATGAGATCTCCTCCAGTAGCTCTCAGTCCAAACAAACATGTTTCCAGGCATGTGTTTCCTGAGCTGGATCAGGACTGAAGGGGCACAGCAATGTGATCTTAGCTGTTGTGGTGTGATGGGTTGAGGACAGTCCTGGGAGGGCACAGAAGGAGCGAAAGGGACTGTGTATCCAGGCAAAAGGTAGGATGCCACTTTCTGCTTAACAGCCACTTTCTGCTTAACAGTGTCCTCTTTCAAGTAGGCAAAGGAATGGATCCCTTCCAGCTCTCCCTTAGTATTATCTCCAAAGCTTTAGCAGTGGAGTACCAACCGGCACCTGTAAACAGCAGCTCCAGAACAGGGCTGTTGCTGGCTAGTGAGGGATGTGGACTACACCTCAGTCTCCCACCACAACCCTCACCTGCCACAGGCTGCTCTCAGCAATGATAAATAAATAAAACCCTCATTCTGGAAGTGTGTGGCTGCCTCGAAAGAAAAGTGGTAGTTTCAAAACCTAGCATTTCCATGACAAAGTCTTCCATCCGACAATTCCCCACCAGGTGCTGTTATGGGGTATGGCTCTAAAGCTGTGAAATGGGTGAAAACAAACTCTGTTTACTAATTTCCTTCCTCTTCAGCTTTGCCTTCAGCTTTCCAAAGGAGTTTTGCAGTGCCTGTCCTGCAGGCACCCACGGCAGGCACCATGGTGTGACTGCACTACCCATAGCGACTGCTGGGGCTGTGATACGGCCTCTGCTGCAGACACAGGCTGTGGATGGACACCTGTGCTGCAGACAGGGGCTGTGGATGGACACCTGTGCAGCAGACAGGGGCTGTGGATGGACACCTGTGCTGCAGACAGGGGCTGTGGATGGGCACCTGTGCTGCAGACAGGGGCTGTGGATGGGCTCCTGTGCTGCAGACAGGGGCTGTGGGGGCTGTGGATGGGCTCCTGTGCTGCAGACAGGGGCTGTAGCTGCTGCAGTTCTCCTGTACTGCAGACACCAGTGGCAGGTGCTTGGGTACCACCCATGCCACAGATGCTGAGTGTAGGTGGTACTGCACACCTGCACCACAGGTGCTGGCTATAAGGTGGTACTGAACACCTGGAGTGCAGATGCTGACTGCAGGCACTGCAGCTCATCTGTCCTGCAGGCCAGGTCACAGTCTGCCTCTTCCTCAGGTGTGGTACTATGCCTGTAATGCAGATGCCAGCTGTAGACATCACGATGCCCCTGCACTCATGGCAGGCACCTCCTGGGCCCCAGTGTCATTGAAGGAGAAACAACATCCTTACCAAAGCCACTCTCAATTCCTCAGCCTAGGCCTTTGCCAGAGATGCTCCACCAGCCTCCCCCAGCCTCGGGGATCCAGGGTGCCTCCTGTGGCATGCCATACCTCCCCAAGGGCAGGGTGTGATGCTGGTGTGAGCAGTGAAGCACCGAAGTGGGCAGGACACCCTCCAGCCCCGGGTTCCCAGGGATTGCATCATATGTGGGCAGCAGTGCTTGGACACCTGAAAGCACTGAATGCTGTCTCCTCCTTTCAGATCATCCCTGGCAGCAAGGCAAGGGAAAGGAGACGAAAAAAATAGTTGTCACTTAATGTCAGATGCTTGCTAACAGCCCTAAAGCCTTCTGGCCTCACAGTGCCCTGTCAGCACTAAACTCCTCCTTGCTGCCTAAGAGGAAGAAAGAAAAGAGGAACTTTATCATCTCCTTCAAACGTGCAATCAGAAAGCCTTATCTGCAGAGACAGAATCCCCACTGCTTGAAAAGCTTTCTTAAATCTAATTTAAACCCCCACTGTCAATAGAGCAATTAGTACTGCCCCCCTGGACCATGAGTGCCACAGGGATGACTGGGGCCAGCTGAAATAAATTCACTCTTGCCTCCCATGGACTGTGACTTTCCTCCTGCCACTTCCTCCCCTTCTGGTAATGAAGATCCCAAGGAAGAGGATATCCTGGAGAAAGGAGCACCCCACAGCAGAGCTCCTTCATCACTCTGTCTGTGTCACCCCAGTGAACACTGCTGGACCTCTGGATGGCAGCACAGACCCTCCTGCCCTTGTGGTCTAGGAGATGGGCAAATGGTGGAAGGATGGTCCTCAAAAAACTTCCCAGCTGCTTTGGTTGAAGGTGTGCCCCTGAAGGCAGCTGTGGACTTGTAGAGCTCTTGGTTCCAACATACCTGCGGAAGGTTGCTCCGTCTTCCCTGGATGCCACTGGAAAGGTGGAAAAGGCAATGACCAGGTCTCAGTGTGAAAGGCAATGACCAAAGCTGCTCTTCATATCCATGGAGCAGAAGAAAGCAGCTCTTTGGGATGGAGCAACAGCCCAGATTAAATCAGATTTAATTAAATTGGGGGGTAAGGCAGGGTTTAGGAGCTACTGGGGTATCTGGGAGGGGGAGAAACAACCCATAAAAAGGCTCAGGCTGTTTGAGAATCTCCCAGATTGGCAAGTTAGCTCAGGACACGTAATTTTTTGCTTCTGTGGACCGTGGTGACATGCTCCCACTGGGGAGGGAGCTGTAGAAAGATCAGCAGGATCCTGAGAGTCCCAAGGGCAAGGTCATCACGCTGCAGCTCCAGGGGCTGGGGGATTCCTGCTCCAGGAGCAAGGTGGGGTTCTGTCTTCTCAAATCACACCTTGCAGCTCTTCAAATTGGTGCCCGAAAGCATTAGGACAGTCAGTCCACCCCTGGGACACACTGCGGTGCTGTGATCCCTCCATGGCCTGAGGACAGGCAGGAGCACCATGTCAGGAGAGCATGGGACAGGTACAATCCAAGGGAGCCTCTCCAGTGACCCTGCCTGGCAACAGCCCCCAGTGCCATGTCCATTGTGAGGCAGTGCTGCTGCACAGGCAGCTGCCAGCTGGTGCCCATTCCCTGTTCCTGCTTGGAGCCTTGAAGTGGGATGTTTCCCACAGCCCATACCTGTCCTCACAACTCCCACCATGTCAATGGGTTTTTCTCCAAGTGGAAGGCAGCAGTCCAAGACCAGGCACCTGCTCCAGCCGCGATAAAAGCCAGCACAAGGAACAGCATACTAATAAGCATCACACATCTTCAACACCGGCACTGTGAGGAAGCACAGCAGGGCAGGAGGGGCTTGAATCCCTACGGCAGAGGAGCAACACTCCCCCAGGACTATTCCTCAGCGACACCAGTGTCACCTGGGCAGGAAGCTCAGCTGAGCTGCCACGCCCAAGCCCCACTCCTCCACAGCCCACAGTCCCAACCAGGCAGCCTCTGAGATGCAGGAAAGCTCGGACCAACAATGGGAAATGAAATTTTCCCCCTCTTTTTACTCAACTTTCCTCTGCACTGAGAATCTCCTGGCTCCCTGCAGAGAGAGATTGCAGGAATCAATCAGATCTTAGCTTCTATTAAAGAACTGTCAGAACCAGCGCTTTTTATCTGGAGCCTCCGTTCAAATGAGGTCTTGAGCAGTGTTTTTTCCATAGATGGTGCTATGTCAGGGACAGGCAGAAGAGATCAGACAGAGAAGGGAGAGACTGGAGATGGAAGATGCTTGTGGTTCAGGTGTTTCCCAGTGCTCCTCTCTGGAAGCTGGAGAACTACCTAAAATGGGCATATCTGGGAGCAGTTCCTGCTCATTCTGAGTCTCCAGGCTGTGGTTACTGTGGGATAGAGCTCTTGGTGTCACGCTGACTTTTGGCACTTATATTCCCAGTCTCCACCCACAAAAGCAGAAAATTAATGATGTGGAACAAACCCAAAACAACCCCAGAAAATCAAAACCAAACTCCTCTACATTGGACAAACAACCCCAAATACTTTAGGAAGATTCTGCTGTCTCATGTCAGGTTCGGTTTGTGCTTTCCAGGCAAATGATGGCAACATTTCTTCCTCTTGAAGGGCTGCATTGCCCTTCAGTCCCCCAAGGATTTTGCTCACAACCCTGTTTTCTGCCTTGGGGAGACACTGTAGCAAGGCTGCTTTATGAAAAACCCAACATCCCTTCAGATCCAAAGCTCCAGGACAGAGAAAAGCATCCCAGTATTAAAATCTGGACTGTGGCATAGTCATGTGCCATCTTGAGCAAAACAAAGAGGAAAGGGAGGACAGACAGGGGTTGTCCAGACAGACTCTTATCAGCTGGATGCCCATGATGCAGCAGACATGGCACAGAGGAGCATGGTGTTTCCCGTGGTCACTGCCAGGAGAGATTTAGGGGCATGTCTGGCCACAGCAGCTTTAGCATTCCCCTCAGCAGCACCTGCACACAGAGGTTCCAGAAACCTTATTTTAATTGAAACATGAAGACTGCAACTCTTACTAGCCCAGTCTTGCTCCTCTAGAGGGCTGATCTCTGCAGCACCCAGGCAAGGGGCTGGACACAGTGTGGACACTGTGTCTGAGCTCACTGGCACTGGGGTTAAGTGAGATGAAGAGCACAGCGCTGCTGTGGGAGCACAGGGGCAAGCAGGGGAAAAGTGCCAGCTGCAACCCCAACCAGGCTGCTGGCACCCTGCAGGACCCCCTTCCTCCAGCACAGGCAGGACCATGCTGGCTTGGCCCCAGTAAACCTCCTGGTGGTGATGTCCCCAAAGCAGGGAGAGTTACAGCTCATTCCTGAATCAGCACATGCATCCAAGGACTGAGGCGACAGCATGGCAGCTCAAACAGCAGGGCAAGTTTGCTTTTTGCCAGCATGCTGAGAGAAAGCTAGAGGACCATGAGAGCTTGAAGTTGTGTTGTAAGAGCTCAGGGACATGAGCAGGATTGGACTGAGGAGGTCTGGAAGAGATCTTGGCAGATGTCATGTCCAAGCAGGGAAGAAGATATCGGCTTAGCAGTACTGGGAGAGTAACTGATGAAACACCCAGTTGTACAGAGCTTCTCAGGCATTTTAATTTTCGCTTGGCTTATTGCTTGGGCTTTCTTTTTTCTTAAGCTCTTGGCACAGAGGAAGCCACTCCAATGACTCTGATGCTGCCTCCTCAGAGACGCTTCAGGATCATGGAATCATAAAATCAATCATTTATGTTGAACAAAAACCTCATCAAGTCCAACTGTAAACCTAACACTGCCAAGTCCACCACCAAACCCTGTTCCTAAGTGCCATATTTACATATCTTTTAAATACCTCCAGGGATGGTGACTATGGCTTGTGTTGCTTTGCTTCACCTCTCCTCCATGCCTGCAGTACAAGTTGGCAGGAGGATGGGGTAGGCAGGAGCCAGGCATCTTCTAAGGCCCAGGGAGAGCAGCAAACACTGTTGGAGGCAGGGAGGGGCTCAGGATGCCAGAGACTGTGTGCTCTCCACTGGTCTCTGCTTGCTGTCCTTCCTTGTCCAGATTCCACAGGAGGTGCTGTGTCCGCACTGCTTCTAATGCTTTCAGACCACCAGCTATCCTGGGGTCACTGGCCCACATGCTGCTGTGGGGACACAAGCCACTGTAGGCAAACAGGACAGATGTGACAGTGAGGACATTTGTCCTCTACCTGCATATGAGCTGCCCCCTGCCTCCATCCTCACTGTAAGAATATTGCTCAAAACCTGGGCAGGAAAAAGAAGACTTGAGAGGAACTCCACCCACTCTGCAGTCAGGTGGGGTTTGTTGGTCATTGCTTCACCCAGTTCCATGAGTTCCATCACCACATTCAACCCATGTGGTTCCACAGGTGCCCAGCATATCCTGTGCAGCCTCCAGGTCTGTGTCCATACAGCACAGCAGCACACAGCTTTTGAAGTGGGCCACTGAAGGGGAAAGCTGAGGCATATGGTTTCTCCTTAATGCCCCAAGGACAAGTGACAAGGGTGGCACTGAAGGGAGGAGCCAATCCTGCCCTTCAGTGAGAGCAGCCCATGATGGCTCCAGTGATGCTGGAAGGGGCTTTCTGCTGCCAGCAGCCTCTTTGGTAGACTCAAGGGTCTGCCCCAGAATTGAGCCTAAGGCTGGCAGTGAGACTGGGGTGGTGTGCCTGATCTCTTCTGCTTGCAAACGCCTTCCTGGGATAGCAGGGTGTAGCAACTGAGCTCTTTTTGCTCTGACCCCCTAGTGACCCTACTCACAGGCCAAGCCTCACCAAGTGATAGCAGTGGTCTTGGCAGTAGGACCTGGCAGTTTGCAGTAGGACCTGGCTGGCTTCTGCTCTCTTGCCCCTTCTCAACTTAGCATTGCCTGGATGCAACTGGTGGAAGGGGAAAAGAAGCCATGACAGGCAGAAGCAGCATTGCTGAAATGGGCTGGGGGCACCCCAAAGCCCCAGGCTAGTGCTCCTCTCCTGGCCTCCAGCTGCTGCCTCTCCTACTGCCAGATCCTGGAGCCAGCAGAGCATGTGGGGTGAGACCAAGGGGCTGCTGAGGACCCCTCAGAGAACCCCTGGGGCCCCTCGACTTCCCTGGGATCCTGCTGCAGGATCTGCTCACAGACAGTGTTTGATGAGGGCAAGCAGAGGATGAGGAGAGAGAAATGGAGTTGGCTGGAGGCAGCTGTGCTGAAAAAAAAGTCAGGAAAGTATCTTGCCCAAAACTACAGGAAAGTTTAATTATCAAGGACAAAACACCATCTGTTTGTGCCACCTGTGACCTCCCACTCCCCCTGGGCTTTAACAGCTCTTAAATTAACATGTTTGTTAGGGGTATTCCCTGTCTGACATCAGGGAAGCAGCTCCCGTGGGGCAGAGAGGAGGATGGAGTGAACATCCACTGAGACCTGTGCTGGGATGGTGTGGTGTGCTCAGTGGTGATGGGGGAAACAAAACACCATTTTGGAAATGAGGATTCCCTCCAAGCATGGCTCTGGCAAGCCCAGTATCACTGTGTGTTGCCACTGGCAGGTGAGGCATTGTGTGAGACTGTATTTGGGTCTCAGCCTCTTTCCAAAAAACAAAGCCAAGAAGATGTACACTTGGAGGAAGATTTTGCCATGCAAAGCCAGCAGAATTAAATGAATACTCAATAAAGAGGAGGTTTTCAGCCCTGCGAGGGAGGGAAGATGCATAGATTGGTACCCCAGAACTGATTTAGTGACGTCAAACTGCTCAGTTCCCTTCTCTATTTTCTTCTTTCCTATTCTTTATGGCGTACAGCATCCAAGGTGGATATACCATCACCTTCCTACCTACCTACACTATAAGCGGTCTCAAGCCAACCTGGCCTTATAGGAGAAAAACAACTCAGCTGGGAGAAGTTCCACTTTGCAAAATCCCAGAAGCCTTTTTCTCCATTCCTTGAGCTTTGTTCTGTGAGCTCCCACTCTCAAGCCATGTGGCTGTCACAAAGGAGGCTGGAGTTAAGGACAGTTCTGCCACTATTCCTGCAGCACAACACATTTTCCACTTGTAACCCCTCAAAACCAAACATTAAAAATGAATGTGTGTCTTCTGTGAGCTGCCATGAAGACTCATATCCAAGGAGCACAGATCCAGGTCTTTATTCATGCTAGGGCAATGCTAGGGACTGTGAGTCTGGAGGTGGCCATGCTACCAGGCTCCAGGAGTAAGCAGAACAGTGCTTGGTCCCACAGCCCCTGCACATTCACCCTGTCCCACCAGCCAGGCTCTCGGGGCTCTGCTGTCCTTCCAGTCCACAGAAACAGTGCCAATCTCTCTTTTATGCTCCTGATAGGTCAGCCCCTCTCCAAATCTGCACCACATTCACATGCCTTAAAACTATCAGGACTTTTTGATCACGTGCTCAAGACAAGTGCCAGCATCAAGTCTCATCCTATGCATCTGCCTCTCCTCAGGCTCCCTCTCCCTCCTGCAACCACCCCTAAAATCTCTTCCATTCCTAAAATTACACCATGGCTTTACTCCTTCTCACCTTTGCAGGCAAAGCAACCAGTATACGAATGACAGGCCTTGCAATGCCAAATTTGACTTGGAAATCCCCTTGTCTAGATGCACTGCAGTGATCTCCACCCCAGGAGGATGGTGTGCTTCAAACCTCTTGCCTCGAGCCTGCACTCATTCCTCCCCTCTCCCAGGGGCCAGGCAGCAGGCAGGAACCAGGGTGCCACCCCTGCCTGGCAGGCTGCCTTCCACCAGACATGGCAAGGCAGATGTGAACCACGTGTGCCTTTTGTCTCAGGACCCTTCCTGCAAGCTCCAGCACTGAAGGAAGAGAAAATCATCAGCCAAGAGCAGCCATAGAATCCCCCGTGGCCTCCAGCCCGCTCCCAATCTCTCTGGCACCACTCCATCCACTGGAGCAAGACTCAATTTAGTGGAGGGCTTGTTTTTTAATTAGAAAATATTCATCAGCATTTAAAAATAAAATAATAAAGAAGTGTCAACCAGCTGGGGCCACGAAAGCTGGGGCGTTTTTGGCTCCTGACCAAGCACTTTGATAGAAAGGCTTTTTGGAAAATGCCATAGAAAACATTTAATTTCTCCCAAGGCCTGCATATGGGGCTCATCACTTGCACATATTGCACAGGAATATTCATGTGTGCTGGCCTCCTGCTACAGGATGACGAGGGTTCGCCGGTGCAGCATGCGAAAGGGGTNCCCCTTTGGAAGAGCAAAGCACAGTATTTCACTTCAATCCCTGAGTATTTGTCAATGACAGAACAAAGGAAAAATTGAGCCAGAGTCAGGTCTGCTCGTACTCATCAGCTTGCTGCGCTCACCACAGGACAGAGCCACAGATGAGCAGCAAATGCAGGGAAACAGATTTCTGCCCCTGGTTTTGCTGCTTTCCAGTTGCTTGAGCCTGTTCTGATGCTGCCTGGATGGAGAGCGGGAGCCTGACTTCTGCTTCCCTGGCCCAGCAAGAAGTTTCAACTCACACTCCAGCTCTCCACTCCAGGGACGTGGAGCTGGCTGATTCTGGACTTGCCATTGGGTATATCCATTAGCTAATGCCCTTCTGCAAAACTCAGGAAGACCAAAAATACTCACTGTGGCCGCAGAGCAGAGCCTGACCCAACAAAGGGATGACTGCCATGGCTTGTTTGGTCCCTCATTTCCTCCCCTTGCACTGCTGGCTCCCTCCATTTCACCCTCAGCTTCTGTCTCAGCAGCATTGGTTTTTCATGCCAATGAGCTCTGCTGGAAGGAGCCAAACTCACACCGAGCATCTTCTCCCCCTCTCACTGGGATGCTCACCTCCAGCAAATACTCCCTTCCTCCCCTTGAGTCCCTCTCTTTCTGTAAGCCCCTACCTCTGCATCCTTCTCTGCAGCCTTCTTGGACCTCAATCTTCTTTAACCTTTCCTAAAGCATTTGTGCTCCCTTCCTCCACCTCTGGCTGCACCCCTCATTCCTATCAACCTGCTCTCTACAGCTCCAGCACCTTCCAGCACAGAGTGTACCAGCCTTACTGAAGCAATTCTGACTGGCCCCAAAAAAAGCTTCTTCCTGGCAGAAAAAATTCAGAGCACTAATTAGGAGAAACTATGGGCAAGCAGAGGGTATAGGAAAAGAAACCATCTGATCCCACCATCTCTGTGGAGGTGAAGTCAAAGACAGCTCAGAAAAAGGGCACAGCTCCTACAGGGGCTGCAGAAGAGCCTCTGAGCAGAGCAGCACCTTTGTGCAGAGCTCAAAATGTAGTTCTTAGAGACACTTGTGAAAAGTATTAATAAAAAAAAATCTACTGAATCTTCAAAACAGGAATCATGCCTAAATAAGTTTGCACATTAACTTGCACACACACACACAGACTTAATTAATTTTCTTTTTTTTTTTTTTTTGCAAGCTTTGCCAATGGGAAACGGGAAACTTGATGCCAAGTGTATGCCTAGGCAGGGTCTGTAGGATTCACTATGGAAAAAAATTAAATGGAAAAAAAAGAGTCCTTAAACCACATCTGGAGCACTGTGCCCAGTTTTGGGGCTCTGGTTCAAGGTTGGCAATGCTTACCTCCAGCAAGTCCATGAAGGGTGGTGATGAGGCTGAGGCACATGGGGATTAAGACAGTTAGAGAAAACAGGGCTTGCACAGCCTGTAAAAGTGATGGCTTTGGAAGGATCGAACAGCAACCTGACAGCAGCTACCTAGCGATTACTGAGATGATGGAGACTGGCTGTTTCCGGCACGGTGGGAGGATGAGAGGCATGAGCTGCAAGAGCTGCAACAGGAAAGGTTCAGGCTTGCTATATGGAAGGCATAATCTCATTACCTGCTGGAAGTCACCTGCTGGAAGATGAACACAGGCAGGTTGTAGGACCTAAGCCTGGAGGTTTTCAAAAGCCAAATAGGCAAAGTAAACTGGTCCACACTCAGTATCCACCCCGCCTGGGCAGGATTCCGGACTAGGGCTTTCCCAGGCCACTTTTTACCACGTTGGACAGATGAGTATGCCATTGCCAAGAAAAACTACATATGATGAAGTCCCCCACAAATTCTGGTGGGGATGGACCTGCTCAGTGCTTGTTCCAAATGCTGGAAAGCAAAATCTGTGTGAACACATCTGACGAGCTCTCTGCCTGGAGTGGGACATGGAGAGTAGAGCATGGAGATGAGCAGAGACCACGGGGCTGCAGAGTGTCAGGGCCAGATCCTGTGCTCAGCTCAACCCCACTGATGAAGCGGAGACCAAGGAGATGGCTGTCTGTCCCTTTTCCAAACTTCCTTCTGTGGGAACCGCCTCACGTGACACTGGTGAGTGATTAATGAGTGGCCAAGCCCGTCAGCACGCAGCCTGCGTGCATGGGCGCTTTGCATGTGTGCGCAGCGCTCCCCGGGACTTGGCGGGGAGGGGAGCTGGGGAGAAGAGCGCTGACAAGCAGATGATTAATGGAAATGCAAGAGGGAGGAAAAGCAATGTCCGCTAAAACTATCAGGCGTCGCGAGCATGGGAAAGGAACTCGGAGAGGCCGTCTCCATCTCTGCTCCACACGCATGGCGCCTCCCAGATCCAAGCTGCTTGCCAGTCCTTTTCCTGGCTTCTATTTTTGCAGGTGCAATTTCATACTTGAAAATAACCACGCTGCACACGCACATAGATATATATATATATGTATTCTTCCTCGCCATCCCCCTGGCTCATTGCACACGGAAACGGCAGTGATGGGAGAGCAAACCTCCCAGTCTGCAGCACACGGCAGCAATTAGGAATCCAAGTGCTTGTTACCCCACGCCTCGGGGTGAAGGCGCCCAAAGCTTGGGCTCTCCGCACTGTCTGCATCTGCCAAGAGGCACAAGCTCAAAAACACACACATAAAGTTACCAGTTTATGCTAAAAATAATAATTTAGAAAAAAAAAATAAGTAAAGAATTAAATAGAAGAGTCTGAAAGCTTTTGTCTGGCTCAGCTCCAACCTGTTGCTCAGAGTCCATAAATTATATCCCAGTGTTGGAACTGGATTGCACTATCGGCAAAAAGGGCAAGAAAGCTTCTGTTCCTCATCTGACAAAAGAAGCAGGCTCAGCTTGGGTCACCAAATAAATAAGAGTGGAGATGTAATGTGGTACATACTGTTCCTCTGAACCGTGTTTGGAAAAAGCACAGAAGGGGAAAGCAATAGGAAAGGGATATGCTATAGAGAAGTTTGAAGGGGTAGTGAAGGGATTTTGTTACGGCCAAAGTCAAGGACAGCACCTTGGAAATATCCTGCCTCCAGCTCCTTCTCTGAGGAGCAGGAGCAAAGACAAGACCAAATAATCTTTCTGTAGAAGGAAGAGGATGCTGAGCTTCAAAGTTTTGGGTTGGAAAATCAGGGATGTGAACTTGGTGATGGCTTCTTGATATAGTGCAGATGACTAACACCAGATCCTTGTCTGAGTGAGCACTGAGCAAGGAGAGTCTACCTAAAACATGACCTGAATATGGGCTGCTGAAGCATGGTCATTACAAGGTTTTGCTTGGCAAGCTGATCCCTGGCCAAGACAACCAGCTCGAGAAATTACCTTGGTGAGTTGTTCAGCACTTTGCTGCTCAGGTAATGAGCGGACCTGTAGGTGATTGCATTGTAGGACTCCACAAACTGCTTGTACCATTGACATGGTTTAACAGACTGCTGTTTATGAGACAGAGCAGTATTTAAAAGACACATTTCTCTCAGAGCTGCACATAAAATTTGATAGCTAAATAGCTGTAAATGCTACTGAAGTCTGACAACTCAAAGAGGAATCAAGGGTCTGTCATGCAGAGTATCCGCCAATACACCCGGCCCCGCAGAGCCAGTGAGATTTCCAGTCTCATAAAACCTTTTTTATATTGGAAGTGAGAATTTGTGCAGCGCATATGAACTCTCTTTTATTGGGCTGGTGTGATGCTGAGAAAATGCAGTTAAAGTTGTACAAGTTCTCCTTGGAGCACTATCGGGGCGCCTATAAATCAAAAGCTTTATCCTGGAATGGGTTTACTAAATAAACCTTCTTTAATCTGGGCTCGTGCTGAGCAGCAGGACCACAGCAGGAGTGGGTGCCTCCCCTTGTCAGTGCCCATTTGTACTGGTGGAGCAGGGAAAGCCCTGAAGGAGAGATCTGTGACTCATCTCCCCACTCTCGGAACCAACAAGAGCATCTCAACCACAGAGCATCCTCCAGAGCCTGGCACCATTCTACTCACCCCTTTCATGGGAGTTTCACCCTCTTAAAACACCTGTGACCCCCCACAATGCTCCCTGCCCACAGTCCCAGCCCAGCTGCTGCTCTGAAGCCAGTCCAGATCTCCATGCCTATGCAGCTGATTCAGAGAGCTGCTGGAAGCATTCTGGGTTGGAAAGACCACGGACCCACCTTCAGCACCCAGTGGAAATGGAGAATTTCCGAACCTTCACAAAGACCTGGAGTGCTTTGGTTGGGGAGGAAGATCTGGGCCAGCTTTCTAACTCCCCAAAGACTCCTACAGCTGCATTAATTATTTCATCTTAGTCTGGCTTCCTCATTAAGCTAACACAGACGGCCCACGGCTGAGTGACAGCGAGCCAGTCTGTAAGAGCCCAAGCCAGCAGTGCTGCAAACTATGGGCTTGATGTGATTTATGTGGACTAATATTACACATATCTCAAACATGCAATCTTTAGAGGACCTAAGGCTGCTGTCTGGGCGGAGGAAAGCCCACGCACAGCCGGGAGCGCAGCATCTGGATCAAGCCTGGGTATCAGCCTCTCACCCCACACTTAACCAGCAGGGCAAAGCCTGATGGTGGGAGCAGCTCCCTCATGGATGCCCTGAAGGCACAGGGAGTGGAAAGCCCCGGCTCTGCTGCCAGTGGACTCGAGTGTGACACAAAACCTCTATGTCAAAGCAAAGGGCTAGGAAGCACAGCTCCTCTGGCACTGGCCACCGGACAGCCACTTCACCCCACTGATGTGGCTATGAATTCAGCTGATTTTGGCTTTGGGCTTCCCTTGGGATGTCTGGCTTTTGTGGGCTGTAAGAATGATGCTTCAGGGCATTACGCAGATCCCTTTTTCCCAATACTGCCAAATCTGAGGCTTTTGTGTGAATCCACTGTATTTTGCCGTCTCTGCAAACAAGTGTATAGAAATACAAGACTTCAGCCCCTTAGAATCCTCCAGGGAAAATTCAAAGCAATGAAGAAATATGAGTTGTTTTTCCATGAACCTATTGAAAAAAGAAAAAAAAAAAACCACCCTGAAAAAACCCACATTACTTTTTAGCCCAGTTTTGCCAGCAGTACAGGTCTTTTTCCCACAGTCCAAGGAATCAACACATTTTCAAATCACTCCTTCTTATGGTATTGAATATCAGAAAAAGATTGCCTTTCATTCAGCAGCTGTTTTGGGACATTGAGAGAAAAGGCAAGCATTCTAAACTTAGCAAAACATGAAGAAAGACTTTGGTGCATTTAAAAACTAGTCACAGGGACTGGAAGAGGAAAGGAGGGGGCTCCAAGGGGTGCATGAGGAGAGTTTCAGGGTTGCAGCAACCTTCCACAGCCCAAGTCTCTCATGGTATCATCTCAGCACCACTCCACTCCTACAGCTCCTAGGGAAAACACAGGGATACGTCCTTATTTCCACAAGAAAATCAGCAGTTACATCCTGATTTCCAGATCTTCAGCCTTTCTGACATGTAAATGCTCTGGCATGTCTGTTCTGCCAGTGGGGAGTGGGCAGCTCCAAAAATAAACCAAGCAGCTTGGTATATTGAAAGGAAACCCAAGAGAGAGAATAGCAACAAGGGATTTGCTGAAATAAGTTTGACCTGAAGCACTGGAAGGAGACAAGCCATGGTTTCCTACAGCCTACAGGCTACTTAATTCCCCCATGTCCCCAGCAATAGCCCCAACCTCCTCCTGTGAATTCAGTGTTCCCTGCCTCATCCATAGGAATGGGACCAAAACCTCAGAGTTTTCCTGAAATAAGGGCATTGGTCTGGGCACTGACTCCTGGCTTTCTCTGTCTATCAGCCTGGGTGCCATCAGCCAGCAGCACAGCAAGCCTTCACTGGAGAAGGCTGAAAGTCCAGCAGTCACAAGAAGAGGATCTAACGGAAGAGAGATGGGGAAGTCAAACTTGGCTGATATCAGCCCTCAAGTTGGGTCATGCAGCACATCAACCCTCATTGGACATGCCCAAAGATACCCTCAGGCAAGGGATCAGAGCCAGGCACCTTGTCCCCATCCTAGCTGACCCCTGGTTCCCACCTGGCCCCCACAGAGCCACAGAAAAGTCTTCATGCCACCAGGTAAGCAAAGAGCTATGACCGCCAGGCTTCTAACAAAGACAAACTGCCTCTCTCCTTCCTCCCAGATTGCAAGCAGATGTGTGCTTAAATTACCTGCTGCTGACTGTGACGCTTAGCGAAGCGCCGTGGTCTAGGAGCAGAACGAAGAAAAAAATGTGTGAATCGACGGAAGCAAGGATTAGCAAGAATTCAGCTGGCTCTGGAAGGGCAAAGTGTCGTCATTGCAGGAAACAAATGTCACTTCCATTGGAAAACAAGCACTCGTGGCATGAGGGAAACCCTCACGTTGCTGGAGTCAGTGACAAAATTAAGAAAGTTTGGGGAAAGGCTGCAGGGTTGCATCTGGGCTTCCTAAAGGGAATTGCTCCCAGCCCACAGAATGCTACAGGAACGGCCCGGCCTGTGTTACATGGCTGTGGCTTCCTCTTCCAAAGAAACTCTTGAGGCCTGTGTTCCCAGCTGCTGGGGTACATCCTGGCTCCAGACTGCTTGACAGGGATCCTGCTGGTGTTGGCTCCTGTGTTGGACTGTAGGTCTTCATCCTGTTTCGTGAGTTTCCCCAGTGATGCCATGGGAATGCCCATGAAGCTCTGCACAGGAGGGCAAAGACACCTGGGGCCCACCTTGGAGGGGGCTAAGGACAATGCCAATAGAGGAAAGGCCTGGAGATGTGCCCTCATCCTGCTGGTCCTCTGTGATGCACAAGGAAAATGGGATCTGCACCAGCTCTGCCCCTACTCAGAGCCTGCTTGTGTTTGTATCAGTGACAACTACACCCTCATGAGTTGCTGCCCAAAGCCTGCAGTTTCAGGGCACATCTTTGCACCAAAAGCAAGATTCCAAGCAATGTCTCCTCAGAGAACTGGGATGTGGATGCAGGCCAGGGGATCCCTGACACTGTGCTTCTTCTGTGAGGGCAGCAGGTTACTGTAAGGATGCACAGCCTTTAGAAGAGCATCCAAGGAGATGCCCCATTTCCCAGAAGTGTCCTGCATGGGAAGACAGTGTTCTGCAAACTGAGCCATAGAAATCAAGCCCAACCTGCTCCCCTTCCCCCTCGCTGCTTCTGGCTTGCTCTCTGCCGAGCCCTTGTGGGTCACACGTGGCGTCCCACTTCCCGGCACAGCTCCACCGGCTGGAGCAAAGAGCAGAGGCAGACCCAAATTGCAGATTAGTGCGTTGGGTTCATGCACGGGAAACAAAAGATCGGAAATCTCTGAAGTGCACAGCTGGAATCCACACCTCGACCATGTTTTCGTGAGATATCACGTACATTTTTAAAAGCTATCTAGAGAGGGTTCTGCTTTAAAACAGCCTGGCGGCTGCTGCACTGACACCACGTCCTGTCACACCGACGAAGACCTTCACTGTTCCCTGTCCCCCACAGGCCATGCTCATCTGTAGCCTTTAGCCTTAGGTTATGAAATTATTCAATGAAAGGATTAAATGTCTTCCTCTACATTCATTCAACACCAGCTGTGGAGGGAGGGTGGGAAAAGAACGACATGTGACCCAGAAAAATCACTGTGGGATACTACCTGCCAACACTCTGAAATGGCAGTCCCCAGAAGTCCTGCAGTTTCTATCTCCATCATATGTATGACCTCACAAGGCCCCTGCAAGGGGAATGCCCATGAGCAGCCATAAGACACACACGGCACCATAAGGAACATGACTGCAGAAACTCTGATCTCCCTCTCACACCACAAATGTGCTTTCTTCTCCTTTCAAAGCTCCTGCAACAGCAATCATATGATGAGATGCTGAACTATGAGATCTTTCTTTGTCTTTTTCCATGTACCATGCTTCCAGACTAAAAGTGATTCAAGGTAAGATCAAATATCCTTGTAGCATGCTTAGATTCTCTGTTCCTCTGTACCACTGATCTCCAAGAAGTTCTCCAACATGCTGCAGGAGTCTGGCAAGGATTTAATTCCCCTTATAGCTTTGTTTCTTCCTTGTTGCATCTTCTTCCCATCTTTCACATTGTCTGAGTTGCAAGCTGACCTCTCAGCTTAGCTCTTCAGGATGTTTGCTTCACTTTGATTCAGAACCTCTCATCTGTGAGCACTTTCTGCCTGCACCACCAGCCAGAAATGGCAGCCCTGCCTGTGCTCCTTTCCAGGCTTCTCTGCCCCAAAGCATCCTCCATGATAACTCAAGCATTCCCTTCAGGAAACCATGGTTTGCTCCATTCAAGCTGACTGACTTCAGTAAAGTAGCAGCTCCTCAATCCTCCGTGCCCCTTTGTTTGATCAATGAGGATTGGCGCAAGACATAGCATTTCCAATTAAAATAATTAGTTTAAAAGTCCAGCAGGAAATTAAATTCCAACATGATGACATGCCACAACCAGCCTCCCCAGGAAGGGAATGCCTTGGGACCCTCTCCAGACATTGTTCCTTAGGGACCGTAGAGAAGATGCAACGTGGTGATTCAGCCCCAACAGTGCTCTGTGCACTCGTCGTGATGGAGTGAGGAGCAGGACATCATGCTCCATTTGGAAAAACACCTTCCCGTCCATACAATAATAAATAACAGGCCAGCAGTACTCAGCAGTGCAGCCATAGGGTCCCCCCAACACAGGGAAAAGCCAAGACAAGCCAGCTGACCTGGGACAGAAAAACTTTGAGTGAAACCCCTGTCCAGCAAACAAAGGGCCAAGGACAAGATGCTGAAAGAATATGAGTCATCGAAAGAAGGTGCCTGCTTTTTCCAGCACACGTGTGGAGTTACTCTCACCTGAAATCCGTTTTTGGACAGCTAGTGAGCACATGCTGTTTCAAGTCGAATATGCCTTGGTCGTTGTCCCAGGCAGGGAGTTATCTCAGGGTTTATTAATTGGGAAATCCACTGCACTGACATGCTTGAAGCATTGGAGCAAGAGCACTAAGGACAGAGAATCAGTAACACCTGCTCTGCTTCTCCCTAGGGAAATGATCAAAAGAAGGGCAAGACCATCGCCCACAGCCAGGGATGCCCAGCATTCTCCAGATGGCTCCAGGCACAGGCTGCTCTCCCTCCCACACCTAAATGGGAAACCCATTAAACACTGCAAGCAATGAAGCCTCCGCTGCTCCTCCCTGGAGGCATTTTCACGGTCAACTTGAGGAAATTGTTCCTGATATCCAGCCTAAATTTCCCTTTGTTGATTTTCAGTTGAGCAGCGGAAAGGTGGGAGCTTTAATGAGACAAGCGGGGCCGCTGGAGGGGAAGGAGCCGTCAGTTTGAGCAAGGCAATGCACAGAGCTGTGGTTTAAGTGAAACAGCTATTGCAAAAAGCCCAGAATCCTACAAACCCGGGATGGAAAATGTCTATTAACTTTCCCAATGGACTAACATGAGATTGTTCCCCCATTTTCTAATGCTTCTCCCAGTCCAGCTATTTGATTGGGACCAGAGCTCTGCAAAAATATGAAGGGGTCATTCATTTTAGGTTGTTTTTTTTTTTTTTTAAGGAATTGCTGTATGTGGAATAAAACATCGGACTTTATGGCCATATTTTCTTGTTTCATCCAAGGACAAAGCTTGTGCTGTTTTGTCTCCTCAAACAACTTCTTCTGCCCTGCAAACCACCACTGCTCTCCACCCCAAACTCAACTGGTGTATGAGTCAGAGGACCTAATGTGCACAGCAGAAGGTCACTACCAAATTGTGTTTGAAGAGAAGAGCTTTTGGGGATGAGAAATGCAACACAAAACTGCAGACAACTGCTTTCTGGGACATAATTGCTGCTCAGCAAGGCACCTCATGCACTTCCTCAAAAGAACTCAGCATGATGTTGTACAGCAAACCAGCACTGGGAGAAGTTCACTAGATGTGAGCCCAATGCCACCCCTCACTATTTTTCCCACCTCTAATTGAGGAAAAGGCTTCTCATCAGCCTGTAAGACACTGTAACACTCACAGAAGCGTGCCTGGGATGCACACATGTGTGAGCAGAGGGTGCATAAAAGAACAAACATGCAGCCAAGTGGGTTTGGCATGATATCTGTTGCTTCCAGCAACTGGGACATCAGGACCTAAAAAATCTAGCTTGAGAGATGTGATTCAGCAAGCAAAGGAACAATGGTTGGGTCGAGAAGAACCCTCTGCCTTACGCACCTAGAAAGCATCAGGATTGTACAACGTGAATCCCAGAAACTGGCTGGCTGCTCTCTGGGGGAAATAAAGCTCCCAGGCTGGGATGCACCAATGCAGCCAGACCCCTTTCAGGGGCAGGGGTTTACCCAACATAGCCACAGACCCCCACAGGATCATGGAAATTTGAGGCATCACAAGAACAAGATCATGCAGGGCTGAGCTAAGGCATCCCAGAACGTTTGCCTCAATTGCATTTTTTTTTTCTTAAATGTCAGATAGCTGCATGGCAATAGAAAGACTCTTTTCTACCCTATTGTTATGGGCTTGTAAAGGCAAAGTGGCTGCACATTCCCTGAAAACATCAGGCTCTCTTTTCCTGAGGACCTGACACCTGTAAGGTTTTACCAGCAGAAAGGAGAGCAGTGATCTTGGTGGTGCAAAGTGAGGGGGTTTAGATGGGCAGGAGTCCTCCCACCCCTTGCACCCCCACTAGGGCAGAGCAGAGCACTACCTTCCCAAAATCAGCATCTAACTTGCCTTCCAGAGAAGGGCAGAGGGACGGCACTGCCACCGCCCCACATTAACACTAGGTTTTGGAAGCTCATTGGGGAACACATTGAACCTGAGCAGGCAGCCCCAAGGTTTTCCTGCTGTAGCCCTCCCAATGCCCTTTGGTGTCTCAGCAACATCCATGGAGTATAAGAGCTCAGCAATTTGCTGCAAAAACTTCCATAAGAGAGATCCATACCAAAACACTGGAGAAATCCTACCTCACCCTCTCTGTTTCTAGCAGCAGGACGAACCTAAGTGCAGGGCAATGAAGTAGAGGGGGTTTTTTTCCCCATGTACTTCCTAAGCATCAGGCAAGACAGCATATTGCATGGAACATTGCAAGTCTGGGATGTGGCAAGACACCAACTCCATTTTATGTGTTGCAAAGCCATCTCCTCTGTGGCAGGTGAGATTTCAAAGCATACACTCTGACCTTGGTAATACATTTTACATACTGGGTCACTGCTGACACGGGACATAGAAGGGGAAAAGGGCTGGGACTTCAAAGATTTTAATGCATGGTTGGATTTGCTCAGAACTGGGACAGCCCCAGCTGCCAGCCTGGCCCTCCAGCCCTCTGCCAGTCTTTGTTATGGGCACAAGGCAATGAGATTGAAATGATCTGAGGGGAGGTAAAGCACTGGTACACTATTCTAGGCAAGAGGAGGATGAGGATTCAAAGAAAGATGAGACACACACTCTGCTCTGTGGGTAGCCCTAAGGGTGCTGAGTGGGTGATTCCCCATTTTTTATCAGCCATTTCCAATGGAGGACAGCTTGAACAGAACAGGTCTTCTTTTTCCTCCTTATGGAAAGAATCAAGTTCATGTCCTTAGCCTGTGAAGGCAAACATCCCAAAAACGAGGGGAGAGGAGAGAGAAGACTCAGCAGAGAGCTTTGTCACTGCAGGGAGCAAAGATAGATGTGCAGATGAATAAGAAAAGAGAGGAATCCTTCTCACATGACATCCTACCTGATCTGGTCCCTCTCAGGCTGACCCTCAGCCTGAAGGTTAACACCCCTGAGACACTTTAACAGATACATAATTTGATTCCTCAGCTCTATCCATTCTCCCAGCAAGGGAACAGAAGCTTCCTATAGCTCTGATTTGCTAAATAAAACACTCCTTGATGGCTCCTCGCAATAATGTTTGCACAGAAAATTGACATTCTTCCTTCTCCCATCAGCCCTGACACTGTTTGTTTGTGAGTTAATAACTTGAACACTCGGCTGGGCTATTGATCCCATCTCAGAATGATCATTCTTTAGTTCAAAATACACACAAAAATAAAGGAGTAAGATTGCAATGGCAAAATGAACTCGGTGCTTGCACGTGGCCCGATGGCACTGGCATTGCAGGGGGACTCAGGTCCTTCCCAGAAGCTCACAATATCTTCTGCAGTCAGAACCATACAAGGCTGGATTCATTTCACTCCATTGTCAAGGAAGAGATGATGTTGCAGTTTGCAGGTAGAAAGTGAGTTTTCATGACCCAAAATTATCATTTAGCTTTAAATATTCATCACCCAAAAGAGGCTTCATAGAAGGAGAGCTGGTGCAGGTAGGTGTCTACACTAGAGACATTCAGCAGCAGCTGTGTGTGGGTGCCATCACCTCCTATTACAGAAAATGTGGTAAGAAAAAGCACTTCAGAGCCCCAGATCCCCTGCTGAATGAGAGAGGATAGCAGCAGATCAGTCCCTCCATCCAGGGCACGGTGCTCTTTGGGCTTTTGATGCATTAGATAGGACCTGGCATTCCAAAGGCAGAGCAAAGCCCCAGGTTTCATCCATTCCCTCCTGACAGCACTCCTTTGGAGTAGATCCCCCTGCACCATCCCCCTAACAAAACCTGATTAAAGGAGGCATTAATGTCACTGCAATGCCCTCATCCTCCTTAACCACTCCTGTAGCAGCAGGGCACTGCACCACCTCTCCCAGGGGAATCCTCCCCAGTCATGTTTTCCTTTGCAATCTGTTTGCATACCTCCAGCTAATTGTTCTTCAGACTGCTCATTTCAGGGTAGATTTTCATGGCAAACGATCAATTTTTCCCCAGTTGCTTTTTTTTTTTCCTTCAAAGCCTTTGATGTCTGGGAAAATAACAGGCAACCTCAACACACGGCTGAGCATTAGGCGAGGGCTGGGAAGCACTAAGCGGAAATGCATTTAGTTGTCTGGGTCAAAAACCATTTCCTTTGTTAAATGATTATTATTGTTCCAAGAGGATTTCAGTGGGAATTGAGGGTGCTTAGATAGATGGATTCACAGGTTTGCTGAGCTTCTATAAGGGTCTCTATATCCTCCACCATAATTCTACACCATAACTTCCAACACCAATAACTCTTCTATGACTCCCAACAGATATTCCTGTACCTTCCAAAGCAATAACTTCTCAATGAACTCCAGACCTGCCAAATCGACTGTTTTCCCCCCGTGGACGCCTGCTTTTTGGCCCTTCTCACCACCCCCCTGGGAATCTTGACCCATTTACCTCTCCTTCTGGTTCCAAGCCCAGTGCAAGGGGAGATGAGATCAGAAAGCGATCTGCCTCAGATGTCAACAAATAGCTCTGGCACTAAAAGCTTTCAGTCATCTCCCATTTTCCTGACTGCTCTCAGCAGATGAGGATCCAGATCTGGACCTGCTTGCATTTCTGAGCAAACCTTCCCTCATCACATGCTGCCCTTTCTCACAAATACTCATTTCTTCCCACTCGTACCTGAAAATTGCTACAAGTGCTGCAGGTCTCCCCTGGAAAAATTACTTAGGTTACACTGGTGCTAAAGAATAAACACTCTAATAAGAAATAAATTGTGATGCCTTTCTTGGGTCACCACACCTCCCAGTTCACCCATAAGAGCACAGTGCCAGGCACAGTGACACTGAGCTGTTACCTCTCCACACACTTGATCTTAACGATGTGTTAATTAAGCTGAGGTTAGAGCTGCTTGCTACCTTATTAGTTTTGGTCCCATCACAGTAATGCTCAGTGGTCTCAATCAGGAACAGACTCTTTTTTCCCTCCTCTCTCCTTTTAAGTGACAAATTCTTTCAAGATCCAGTAAAAATAAATGCACACAAGCAGGCTTTGCTCTTTTCCAGGGGATTTTGCTCTGTGAGCAAAGAAAGGTTTCAACTGTGTGCTTGAATCAAAAATGAACATATGCAAGAAGGGAGGAATGACATGCATCAAAAGTTGCCCTTTTTTTGTTGTTGTTGAAAGAGGGTATTTTTAAACAAAGAAAAACCCCCAAAGACAATCTTACAGCGCTAGGTGCTGTGAACAGTCAGTTCATGCTGCATGGTGGATATTGAGCAAGCTACAAAGCTGCCTAGAGGAGGACAGAGGAAGGATAAATGACTTGGCTCCACTTTTGAGCTCCTGGTTGCTATTCCATTCACCAACTTGCAAATTGCTCCAACTGCTGGGGCCAAATATGGCCAGTCTCTTCCCAGGTCATCCCCACTCCATGAGCACACAGAAAGCAAGCAGTGCTTCTGTATAAATAACCAAGATTTAAAAGACAGCACTAAATTTGCTGAAGAGCATGTTAAAAGGTGTGTCCTGGTGTAGGTCTTCCCTATGCCAGGCTGCCTCCATGTGGGTGCAATGAGCTTACAGCTCTCATCAGACCCATGATGAGCTGCCACAGGCACTTTATCTGGGGAGCAGGGATCAGAGAGGAAGGAGCTCTGCAAAATATCCTAGTCTGAGATCAAATGGAATCCAGGAAGGAGAGGCTGCTAGGGAATGCCACAGAAGAAATTTGGGCAAGTCTTCCTGAGATCAGAAGGGATCCAGGTGCTCATCCTCAGGGGGTGATGCTGCTGCCCTGGGAAAATGGAATAGCATTCCCCATTTCCACTCCCTCCCAGTCAGGGGAAAATGAGCCACATAAACCAAGAATCATAGAACTGCTAAGGTTGGAAAAGACCTTTTATCTCATTGAATCCAACCATTAGGACCTCTCACGTAGGAGGATCCAACACTGTGGGCACCTCTGCCTCCCGTGGCTGCCACCTACTTACAGGTATCCTCAGATGTTGGTGTAGGAGTGCCACTGTGAGGACAGGCTTGCGTCACACCCCCTAGGTGCACTCCAGTGCCCTGTGAATGACCTGGCTTTTTAAAAGATGCCATCACATCCACACAAACTGATTAGTAGGAAACAATTATGCTGATGACGGACCTCAGGATCACCATGAAAAAATGTAGAAAGGAGACACCTGTTCCTGCAAAGCCCAGTTTCTGCAAGGGATTTGCAACCCAACTTCATGTCATTTGTCAAAAAGGAGTCAGGACTCCTCTTCCCTGGTTTTCAACCAAAATGAGCCTACGCCTTTTCTGGCTGCTTCTGAGAACAACTCAAAAATGGAAAATAAGAAATGAAACCTCTAGAAACTGTTAGAGTTTTCCCTGCCATGTGCTGAAATTATCACTTCCCTTCGCATTCAGTGCTGCTATCCTCAGTGGGAAGGAGCTGGTTCTGTCCCAAAATTTAACTCTTAATGTCAGAAAACTTCCAAAAGGGAAAAATAAGCACCTCTTTTGGGGATAACCCATAGGAAGAAGATAAGAAGCCTTTCTGGAGAGGCTTGGTGATGCTTTAATGGATAGAGGAGGAGAAAAGGCTCTGGGAACCGGGGTGAGAGAGGACTCTTCTGGGGAGCATGGTGTCTCCTAAAGCAGCAAGTCCCGTTGGTGCTGGTGTTTCAAAGAGGTCTTGCAGCACAAAGCAACGCAGGCAGACACTCAGCAATTTACTTGGAGGCTCTGGCATCCAGGCTTCGAGCAGGAAGGCGCTGCACAACTGCACTAATTATCTGCTGAACATCTGTCTTTCCCCTGCTATTGCGGGGCTGGAGGAGTCCTCCTGCATAGCTGAGGATTAGCGCTGGAAAAGATTTTGTTGACTGTGATTTTCCATAGGAGGGGGAGAGAAAAAAATCCTCATATTCCATGGAGGGGGTGGGTGTTTCAGGGAGAATCTCTGGGATGAAGGAGAGGAATTTGTGGTCAAAATCAGAGACCTTTTGCTGGAGCAAGAAGCAGGGGCTTGCCCTGATATTGGCTTAGAGATTTAGTCCCTTGCTCCAAACTGGGGGGAGCAGGAGCATTGCCCCTGTAATCCCAACATTGCAAGTAACTTCAGGGCATCTATTACAGTCCAGAGAGTTCTCTTGTCATGGTACCCATCTTGCTCTGCTGGCAGCAGAAGTTAATCACTGAAGACCAATCCGTTGGTGGCTTTCCAGGGACTGCTTTGCTTGCCTGGGACAAAGGGGGATTCCCAAGTTCACCAGCGGCTCCAGAATTAAACAATAAAAGTAGTAATATTTTCAGTTGTGGTGTGGTAGCTGGGGGAGGTTGTGCATCCCTCTCACTGTCTTGGCTGGGATGCAGTTCTCCCCAAATCCCTCTATATCCAGGGAGATAAGCAGCAGCACAAAGGACCTTAGACAGGCTCCTGGCATAAATCACCTCCTAATAAACTGAGGAGCCTCCTTCCTGTAGAGGCAAGGGAGGGGATCAGGAACAGCAGGAAATGGGGCTGAGTGGTGGGCATACATCCCTAATCTTCAGTGTGTAACCCACTGTAACCAACTTCAAGAGGAAAAACTTTCCCAATTTTGTATGACATCTACCATCCATATTAATGAGCTTTGTAGAAATCTGTGTGCAAAAAGCCTGACAGAAGCCTAAAAACCAAACCTGTGGTGAAGTGAAGCAAATTCCCTGCTGTTTAATTAGTACAAATGTCTTGTGAGCTGGGAATGTGGGGTTTGCTTTTTTTTCCCCTTTCAAGTTCATCAGGGGCCAGACACTTGCACAATAACACAAACAAAACATCCCTTAAAATCAACTAGTGCTTTTGGCCAAGCAGAAACAGTTGGGATTTCCAAATATGGCCCATGGGAACAACAACCCAGGCATTCTCGGGAAGCATCCTGGAGCCTAAACTGTCTCCCAAGAATAAAATCCTTCAGTCCAGCCTGAAAAAAGAGCCATTGCATGGCAGTTGCTATCACAGAGGTGCGCGAATCAAGCAATCAATCAAGCAAGCAGTGCCTGGTAGAAGAGCAGTGCACGAGGCACATCCTACCAGCAGCAGAGCAGGGCTGGCCCCTGGTTGCCGCCCATAACACGTGGGCTATTGTATCCCTTCTCCACCAACATCCCAGCAAGTGGGGGTTTCCCTCTGGTTTTGGCTTTCTAATCCAAGCTTCGGGAGCAGGACCCTTTCTTGGAGACAATACAGGTATCCAGCATTTGTTTTGGACTCGGACGCCACATAAATCAATAGTTATTCTGCAGGGACATGACAGAGCAAAAAATCAGATGTAAAATTTGCCAGACGGCAAGAAATGAGCTAGAAATTATTGCCATCTCTCCTGGGTTAGGGAGGGAATCCTGTCTTGAAGGCTTGGGATTGCGTGTGTGCCGCCAGCTTCACATAATGACATTCCCTGGGGCAAAAAGCGAAAGAAGACTTTGAAATCACCCATGACTTATCGTCTTCCATCTCTTTTAACTGGTTCAAAGGACACAGCCGCTACCCATGCACGGATTCAAACACAAGGATGTGATTTTTGGAGCCCAGCTGTGCCACCCTGAGAGAAGGGCTGAGCACCCAGGGGCCCAGATATATTTGCAAACAGATTGGGCAAATAGCTGCATGTTTGTAAGTGTATTTTAAAAATCAGATCTTGCTGGCAGGCAACTCTCAGACAGCAAGCGGGGCCAAATCCCATGAATAAATTGCTTGGAGCGAGTAGTTTGACGCGCCATTATTCATAACTAATGCAGTCCTAGTAAACAGAAAATGGAGGCCAAATCGGCCTGTATAGACACCAATGACCTCATCTATTTTCATCCTACTGAAAAATTACTGAGAATTCCTATTTTACTGAGTAAAATAGGAGCAGAAGAAAGTTACCACCATCCTCCAAAGGAAGGTTTTGGAGGAACAATATTCCCAACAGCTCTAGAGTGCAGTGGGAGAGCAGGGACCCAAGCTGAATTCAGAGTCAGAGCAGAAATTTGACCCCACCAATGCAAAGACACAAATAAAGCCAACTGAGTCCTTCTCCCATCTCTGACCAGCTCCTGCTCAGGGTTATGAAAACACAGATTTCCTGACACAAGAGGAAAGCCAGAGCCAGTGGAGGTGGCATGGCACCCATAGGGGACCCTCCGAAAGTGGGAGCTCTTCTTCCACTTCCCAACCAGCATTTCAAGGCATGTCATGTGGAGTCTTTTTGGAAGAAGGCAAGCTGCAATGCAGTTCCCAACCTCTCCATAGTGAAGTCCTAAGCAAAACAAACAAAATAAACAGGGAAATAAGGGAGCAACAGGCTGCTCCTCCACCCAGCACAGCAATTGCAGGCTGCTCAATACAACCATCGAACAGTTGGTTACAGCAAGCACAAGACACAACTCTCACGGTATTTTCATTCAGAAAGAAACATCAGAAGTCACTGCCAGGGCACACTGTACAAAAAAACCCCACCTGTCCTGACTGCAGATGGGAAGAGACCTTCATGAAGCGCCGGTCTGCTAATGCTGACACAGCCGCCAGAGCAGCAGCTGCTTCCAAGAAGCCGTGAGGCTACAAACCAGAGCACAGACGTGATATTTCTGCCACATTTCCCATGTACTTTAGAAATTACATTTATTTCAATTTGGGCAACACGTACGAAAATTGTGAACACGGCTGTGATCACTCTTGCCTTGCTTCCTTTCCTAAATAATGCAACTTTTAAAGGATTTTGATTGCAAGCTGCTTTCACCCTGAAGAGGCCAGCTCAGCACCTCTTGAATTTACCTTAGGGAAAACTGGAGCCATTGACCTGAAGACTGCCACATTCATCTTGAGCACAAAGGGAAATACTTCTGTAAATGACAAAGAAAATTTATTATACTGCTTACAAGTTACAGCCCATTAAAAAAATTGCCCTGATTTGAATCATTGACTTTTCAAAATAAATACTATTCTTTCATCAATAAGCTCAAAATACAAACTAACCACAAACCCTTTGGAAAAAAAGAAACATAAAAATTATATCTTTACACATTAATAACCTTTATTGATCTAACTGCAAGAGTATGTCCACATCCATAATTTTACCATATCGCACATCAATAATATCTACACTTTCTTCAAATTAAACTATGCTACTCCCATGAAACAAAATTCCTAAGTATTCCCCTAAAAAGGCCCATTGTGCATTTAAATGCACAATGGTTACATTTCAAAGTATCAACACTAAGAGCATATTTGGTTATGCAGACTGGCATTACCCATTCATAAAATGAATGGGGCAGCAATGTGACCATGTCAGGTAATAGAAACACTTTTACTTGAAATAAAACCATGGGAGTTTTCTCCTTTTGCTATCACCTTTGTCATGCCTCACACCCTGAATTTATTAAGCAGCCAAAGTAGCTTGGACTGAGTTTGGCACTGCCAGGTCTCTGTGCCTCGTGGTTTGGATGAGGCTTAGCATGCTATAATCTGTTTATTAATGCTTTGAAGAGGGGCTGAGCAATGAGGAGGAAAAACTGGCAGATGATAATACTATTTAGGCTAATAAAGAATACGATGGATAGGGGAGACCATCAAAGTGAGCGGCAGTGCCAGGCATTGAGGAAGCCTGGTGTGATGATAAATGCACAGCATGCTGAAAGGGAGATTCTGAACTAATCACATACATTGCTGTGGCCTAAATTAGCTGAAAACAGGCAGCAAAGTGATGTCAGCCTTTGCTCTGTGGCCGCAGCTAAAATGGCAAACAAAATGTTAGGTGATATATAAAGACCCAGGATCATATGTGACGCTGTACATCAACAATACACCCCAACCTGGAACATTCTGATTAATCCTGGATATCCTACACTAAAAAAAAAGTCAAGGCTAAAGAGTATCTGTTCAGAGACAGGCAATAAAAGCAATGAGATGCAGAGAAAGAGTGGAGCCTGAGACTAATTTACAAAGGAGGTGGATAAACAGGAAGAGAAAGGAGGTGCAGAGAGCAAAAAAGGGAGCTGACAAATGCTCCTTGAATATGGGAAGGATGGGAGGGCCCACCAACTAAAAAGAAAACTTCAAGCTGCTTTATTTACACAAGTAGCACCTAGTGCACAACCAGGTCTTGGTTTATGCCGCCACCAAGGATCCCCTAGACCCCAAATCAGGGGGAGTTTAGAACAAAAATTAAGTGCTTTGATTTCTAAAAAGACTTACAGGTGTGTGGTGGCACTGGAAGTGGGTGAAGAAAGAGTCATGCTGTGAAAAAGAACACCAAGGTCCTCACCCAGTCAGCACGAGGTCTTATAGATAAGACCTTTATCCAGACAGGAAAATGAGACCTGTTTCCCATGGCAAGTTGCTCCTGGCTGGACAGGGCCAAGGGTCAACCCACGGCCTGCAGCAGGCAGGCTCTCCTGAGCACCTCTTTGGCTCATTTAGGTATTTAATGAGTTGGGTCCTCTCTCTTCTCATGTCTCCCTCAGCCCTTGATGAGGAGCACCACTCTCAGCACACCACTACGAATGCCATGTCCACATGGCTCTCCAGGGCAGCTGCTGCCCACAGAGGGGAAATTGAGGAAGAATCTCCAGCTTTCCCAACACTATTGGGATGCTCCTTAATAGTGCACTTCTCACATTGACCAGCTGCATCCTAAAACCACAGTTGCCCAAGGGCAGGTGGGCAGACACAGATCCTTGTGTGTCTCTCCATCTCTCCCCTCCTTGTTTTCTGAGGTCTGGTGATTTCCCAGCTGATGAACACATTACCACCTCATCCGGCAACGCCTCAGAGGTGCTCACGTTTCAGGCCCCGGCGAGAAAAAGATGAAGTATGAAAATCCCTTTCCTTTCCAATCCAGTCCTCCCAGCACCGGCCAAGGAACAAACACAAAACGCCTCGGAAAACACACAAAAAAACAGCGGATGTGAGAGGCTGTGCCGAAGTCACACCATATGCAGGTGTCAGGGAAAAAGGTCTGCTGTCTCCCACGCCAGGCTGCTATCTCCATTCCACAAAGCCTTCCCATGAGGGGTTAATAGCCAAGGATGATCCTTTCCCTCCACGGGCTTCTCAGTGAACTGGACTAGGTGGAGAAAGGGGAGGATTCTCCATGCCCATCAGCACCAGTAAGTATTTGGAGATGATACCTACTCTGGAAGCCTTCAAATACTCTATGCTGACACAGAGAGCTGCACATACAAGTCCCTACCCAAATACCATCTCACCATTCCGCTACAAGTGTCACTGAAGAAAGCACATTCTCTTCTCCTTACCCTCAGAGCTGCAGCAAAGAAAGGGACAAAGGTCAGGGCAGGAGTTAAACACTAACCCCCAAGGCATCTCCTGGTGACATCCCTGTCAGCAAACAGCAATTTTTTTTTTTTCCCTACATGGCCTGCAGCACGTTAAAATCCATGAGACAAAAGCAGGAACTTTTCCCACTTCTGCAGCCAGTGGCTCCAGAGCCCATATTTTGGGGTATTATTTAGGAAAAGTGAGACAAGCATCCACACGGGTGAGGAAGAGAATGCTGGTCATGTTCTAGGTTAAGGGAGCATGTTGGATAACCTTCATCTTCATCTAAGATCATTGGGAAAAGGCATCAACTCAGCACCTCAGGCCAAGAAAGTCTGATGTTTCTCAGGAAAGGTCACAGTCTCTTCCCTGAAAGTCTTTTTGGACAAAGAAGGGGGTTATAGCAATTGTGGCACTGTTCCTCCCTTCGACTCTCTCATGAGCTCAAGCAGAGCAAAAAACTCCACAGCTCTGCACCACACTGGTTTTTCACCCCATAAATAGAAGTGAGCTGATCACACCAAATTTGTGCAGGATTTTGTGGAAAGCGCAAAAGAAAATGGGACAGAGGTTTGTTTAGTGGTGACAGCCCAATCCTGCCTCTTTGACATTTGCTCCAAACCAGTGAACTGAACAACATTTGAACTTTTGTTTAGACAGATAGGCCTGTGTATTTAGAAATCCTTGAAACTCATCCATCTGCAAAGACAGCAACTCTCCATAATGCAAAAGCTCTAGTCGGGATGCTGAGCTCAGCAGATCTCTCTACAAATGATTCCTATTAAAGTAAAAAATTACAACGCAAGCGTCTATTTAACAATCCAAGCCTGACCAAAAAAGAAAAAAAAAGAATTAAAAAAACATAATATGGTTGTGCCAGTCATCCTTACAGACCACTGAGGAGCTTAGGGAACACCCGCTCTCTGTTGCCTGCCCAGTGCCCAAACTCTTTTAGAGGAAGGCACCCTCCACTGCACCCAGGTTCATCCTGGCTCAGTCATCCTGATCAGGATCTGCTCAGCTGCTCAATGCCTCTAGAGATGGAAAACCCAACTTAATTGCCTGGCAGTCAGTTTGGATATCTATCCATCTCCCCTATAAGGATCATTTCTCCTGGCATGCAGCCTGAACCTCCCACACTGTGTTTTAGCCCCACAGTTTATTGTCTCAGGGACTCATGGTTTCTCCACGAGATTTTTGCTCTCTGAAAGCTTACAGATTTTTTTTGGCTTTCTCTTCTCCAAACTGAATGCTTCCAAACCATGGCCTTGGGGATGAGGGACATGCATAGGTCCCTGACTACTTTGTACACCACCAGCATCAGCAAACATTGAGAAACTCTCTGCCAGGCGATGGGTGCAGCTGCACACCCGCAGTAGTCCTGGTCCCAGCAAGAACAATGAGGTACAGCTATAAGGACCAAGGGAAAAACAAAAAAACATCCTAACTAAGAGCCTAAAGAACACCTGAGGCAGAGAGAACTGAAGAGAGCCCTCCCTGTGGTTTCCTCAGGTGGGCCAAGAGTGTTTGACACGCTGGGGAGACCCCGCTGGCATCATGTCCCTTCTCTGTCTCTGCACACCATGGCAGCAGCAGAGTTCTCAGCTTGTAGCTCCCTGCCCCCCACTAAGCCTAAACTAGCAGATTATCACGTTAACGCTTCAAATGTTTAATTTCCTGCTCCAATTACACTGGTTTTGCAGCGAGAAAGGCATAGGGGGGGGACTAAGTGAAAACAAGCTGGGTGTTTTCAACTAAACCCCGAGTGACCCCAAGACCACCAGGCTTTCCCTTCATCTCCACGGACGGGGGGTCAGTGCTCAGGCTGGTGAGCTGGCTGGATGTAGGCGTGGGAGCCACCTGAACGCCGACCTCTCAGGCCAGCAGTGCAGCCCCTCTCCATCCCGCAGCTGAAAAGAAAAGATCCTTTTGTTCGGCCATCGCCACAACACTGCAGGAACATTTGCTGCACCGCAAGAAAAACAAGGCAGCTGGTGTTGGCAGAGCAAAACGGTACCCAGCTGCAGAGAGGGGCTGAGGGAGCATTAAGGAGAGAAAGGGAATCGAGTAGAAGGAGGGCTAAAAACAGTGGGAGGAGGGAGGGGAGTGTATCCAAGTGCAGAGTAGCTACGGAGTGAAATGAGGAGGGATGAAAAGCACAGAGGAAAATCGAGGGAGAGGGAAGGTGAGAGCATGAAAAAGAGGGACAGATAATGGGGAGAAAGGGGGAAAGAGTGCAGAGAAAGTGAGGGTGTGGAGAAGGAAAGAGGGAGAACGAGGAGGAGAAAAGCACTGAGGAAACGGCAGGCTGTAGCGGCATGCAGGCTCCCGCGGAGCTACCTCCGCCTGGACACTCCCCTTGCCACATCCACCGGGTTGCTCAATACTCCCCAGAGGAAAAGAAATCTGGAGGAAAAAAGATATCTCAACCCAGGTGTCTTGCAGGACAGCGAGTCGAGCTTGAATGGCTTTCAAGTAATGTTAAAAAAATAAACTCATCCACAAGCACTCACTCAGCCTGAAAGTCTGAATGGCTGCTTGCAGGGAAGAGTGGGGCTCTGGGACTCAAAATCCTACAGAAAACACCCAATTACCCCTGGTGGGAAGGCAGAGCCCATCACCCTCAGCTGGGTTGGGGCAGGGGATCTTGGCTGCCTGCAGAGCTGGGGATGCTTTCCGCTCGGAGCCCTTCCAAGGGGTCATCCATGGCTGCTGTTATTTATAGCTGGCTGAGTGTGCACACCCTGCACTGAGCTCACCCGAGCACACAGGGAAGGAGGTGAGAAAAAAGGACTGACTTTGGGGTCAAGGCCAGGAATAGCTGCCAGCGGCCACAAATAGCTGGTGCCATATTCAGCCCTGGTTCTTCGAGAGCTGCTGGATCGGAACATGGTGTTTCCAATATTTCACCTCCAGTTGTGATAGGATTGATTTCTCCCTTGGACTCAAGTTCTCTCAACAAGACCCCTCCATAGCTGCTCTCCAGCTCCAAAAATCTGCTGGGTGGATGGAGCAGGTGGGAAGGGGCAGGAAAGCAATCCAGCGGTGGGGAGGGGATGATTGACCTCTGGAAAATGTGCTGGAAAAGCAAGGGAGGCAGGTCGCAAGGAGGGACGGGTTTCAGCACCTGCTGCGGCAAAGCCTGACACTGACCTGGGAAGGGGCGACGCAGGGGAGAGGATTCCAGAGGATTTTGGCAGCGTGCAGCAATCAGCACGCAGCTCGATGACTCCTTTGGGTGCCTGCGAGAATCTCAGCACATGAGATCAACGTGGACGGTGTGCAGGCACCAAGACTGTCACGTGCACGGCCCCGTCCCCCCCGGCGCCTGTGAGCACAGGAACCACCTCCGCACCCCAGGCATGCGGGACGTGGGCACCCTCCCCACCCCTCTCAGCACAGGCATGGATGAACACACACGTCCTTTCCAACATGCAAACACAAAGCCTCGTGCAGATTGACACATCCAGCCCACATGCAGAGGACTTTCCTGGCTGCCCTGGTGGGACCTGCCTGCAAATGCCCTGGATCCCAGCACACCCACGTTGCTCCGTGCTTGGCTGTGCTGGAGCATCCTGCCCTTTCAGGTCAGGGAACAAGGGTGGAATCCTTCTTGCTAGGATCTCTGCTCGTTATGGAGATGGTGAGAGACCATGGGAGTGGGAAGGTCAAATCCTGTTCCCTCCAGCACCCAAAGGTCAGCCACTGCCAAAGGCAGAATTCAGTTATTAACCCTCCAGTACCAATCCAGGGGCTAACACTCTGATGGGTAAGTGGAAGCTGAAGACAGACAGGGAAGCATGTTGGGGGCCTGTACCAAGGGCTGAAAGCCCTGGATGAGCACTTTGCTGGCTACATGGCCTGCAAAGAAAATTGCCTCAAGTTCTCTGCAGAGACAAGATCCTCACAACGCACTGACCATAGAGGAGGTTTGAGCAACTCTTCTGCTAACTACTCTGTGTGTTGTCCTTCCCAGAGAGCCTCCCAGCCATGTCCAAGGCGTTGAGGGAGGGATACTGGTGTGACTGTGTCATATTCCTCCCTTGCCCCAATCTACTCCAGCAGGACATGACCTATCCCTTTGGCATGGTCTCCCTGGGTGGCCACTGCCTGCTGATACAAGGCCCTCACCCTGTTCTGCACTGAAGGGTTGAGATGCAGAAAGGACTGTCTCCTGGCTTCTTTTCTGCATGGTTTTGAGCCACATTTTGGATGTGGAGTGAAAACCAGGGCCCACCTGGTCCTGCTCCTCAGCTGGACTGCCACGGCACAGCACAGCACTAAACCAGTTCCGTGTGCTTCTGCTTCCCAATAGCTCTGGAGGATACTTCAAGCACCATTGACCAGATCACTGCACAACAGATATCCTCAGTGTCAGACAGAGAGAATATACAACCCCTTGCTCCATTAAGGGCATCTTCTGCTTAATTTTCTCATCTGGATGTTGTTCTTCCCAGTCCCTTGCAGCTTTTGTGTACCAGCTGTGTGAACTGTGAGGAGCTGGGCAGGGCAAAGCCGACCAGGTAGGGAGGCAGCCCGGGGAAGTGTCCCAGCCCAGGGGGATGTGTAGCATCAGATAGCTCTCACCAGGTGGCAGTAGGTTGTGCTCACACGGCTGGGGAGTGAAAGAAGAGCCGGAAAAAGCAGAGGGAAAAAAATCAGAAAAATAAAGCATGCTCTAAGCAAAATGAGGGGTAGAAAACACAGAGTGCTTCTTGAGTCTTTCTAGCCTCCTGTGAAAATTCACACAAATGTAGGTTTTTTAAAGGGGTGGTTTGCATGGGGCTGGAAGACAGAGTTCCTGCAGGTGTTACCCATCACCTCCAGCTATCCCATGCTCCTGTGGCATCTTCACACACACGTGTGCAGTGTTCCACCGGATCCACATCCTATAAAGCGGCTTAAAGAGACATGGAGCCAGGAACTGTCAGGAGCACAGAGGAGCTCTGCAGCATGCACCAGCTGGGGGAATTCATCTGTCCAACCATGCCACACCAAAGCCTTGTGATGCAGTGGGTGGCACTTCTGCTCATGGCAGGAGGGATGGAATGAGATGATCTTCAAGGTCCCTCCAAACCCACAGCATTCTGTGATTCTATGGGAGTCCCCTCCTCAAACCCATCGAGGAGCAGCAGTGTCCCCTTGAAGTTTCTCCTGCTTCCAATATGCTTGTAAGCCTGGACCACGTCAGCCCAAAGCTGTGGAGAGAAAAATCTTAGAGAGCCGTGTCCTAGTGGAACCAGGACAGGAGCAGGGGGGTTTGTGCATGCACATCTGGAGCAGAGCCAGTCCCAGGGAGCCCGTGGAGACCTCCCTGCTGCTCCAGCATGCAAAACTCAGCATCTGGCTCAGGGTGCATTATTTCTGGTTGGTTTTTTGGTTTTTTGGGTTTTTTGGGGGGGGGTTGGGTTTTTGTTTTGAGTGGTTGTTTTGGGTTTTTTTTTGGTGGTTTTTTTTTTTGGTTTAACAAACTACTCTCCAGCCTTGTAAGGCAAATCCTCACCGTGCCCAAATAAGCTGAGTATTTTTGGCTGCTCTCCCTGCAGCCTTGGGCTGGCCTTTGGGAAATGCATACCCTCTGGCCCTTCATGCCCTGGAAATTGAAGAGGCTGCCTCTTCTCCGCGCCAGAAAAGGGATTACAGGACACGCTTAAGGGCTTGAATTCATAACCTTCAGCATCCCCCGGAGCTGGGGACCCTCCTGCCTGAACCGCGGCAGCGGCACCACTAGCCGGCAGCACTGCCAGCATGTCCATCCCAGGCATTCAAAGGGCATGGACACTATTTGGGTTTCAAGCTGGGACAGAGCATTCCGACCCTCTGGGCTGCTCGCAATTAACAGCTCCGGAGGCTGCACGGAGACAAATTACTATAATTTAACAAATAGACGTTATCTTAAAACGAGTGTCTTACCCAACACCTATTGATTCCTGCTCCCCTTCCAAAGAACTCACTGCAATTAAGTTGTCACATCTCTAATGCCCACGTAAAAATGAGTCAGCTCCAGTGTCTCCCAGAAAACCTTGTCTGTGCTGGATTACAAAACCCAGCTGCCGAGTTTCCTTTTTACTCCTGTATTAGTGAGAGATGAAATTTATCGCAGTGGCAGACAGCAGAGCTTTTATCTGCATCCCTCTGGCTGCCATGCAGCTCATGTTTTACCTTTCCTCTTTCAAACTGCCAAGGGTTTTGTCCTCCACAGGCAGGGCATTAGGGAAAGCAGAAACCCCATTTCTGTGGGCTTGCAACCCCAGCACAGCTGATCTTTGGTTGCTGGAACAGTAGGGCATGCTGCACAGGCGAGGGTCACTTGGGAGGACCTCATCACTCCACAGGGCTGGCACATGGATGCTGTGGGTTCTGCTGTCTCACGGCCAGTCCCTGCCCTGCTTGGAATCCTGCTGGCCTGGGACACAGGCTGAGCAGCCCCAAATGAACTGCATTAGCATGCTATGCCTCAGTTTCCCCACTGCCACAGACTGAGTTGGAAACTCCTTTACCAAGCACAGCAGCAGCAGCATGGGTCCCAAGAACACCAGCCTCGGTTTGAAACTCAGGGGGGATTTCCTCCCTGAAAGCAGGTGAGGGGAGTGTTGAGAATTGCTTTTTCTGCCCTCAAATGGCCAATTAAACTGCTGTTTTTAATACTTACACTAGGATCACCACCATGACACAACCATGTTTCTCTTGCTCCACAGTGGAACAGCTCAGGGGTTTACATGCTCAGCCAAAACCCTCCCAGGGACCCCACTGAGCAGCCAAGATGCTTCAGAGAGATGGAGGCAAGGTGAAAAAGCCCTGGTTGTTCAGTAGCATCTCAGAGTAGGATTGATTCAGTTCCAGAACAGCCAACAGTGCCTTCAGATCCTGAGGGTTTGCATTCTCAGTGCCCCAGACTGGGTCAAGAGGAGGATCCCTACTCCACTGCTGCTCACCAAGAGAAAGGGGAGGGCAGCCAAGGGGAAAAAACAGCATAGAAAAACAGCAGGAGGGGTAAAAAGCCAGAATGAGACCGTGATGCCAGAGATTAGGAAGGGATCTTTACAGCGACTGGTGAGCAAACCTTAATTACATGCCACGCACTCGGGCAGCGAGCCACCAGCTGCCGCTCATTTCACCGATGCAGAGGATAGATTTGATAATCACTGTCATGTAGTGGGGATAATCTTCCCCTCTCCATCTCTGGACACTTATTTCACCGCAGGGAGAGTTGCAGCCAGCTCTGCAGAGAGCCCTGCACCTGTGTGCAGAGCCAGGGAGGTTTAGAGATGTGGCTAAAAGCACCAGGAAGGGCACGGGTGCATGGCCCTCTCTGCGGGCCCCCAGTGGGAGCATCCCACCCCAAAACCTCCCTGCAAAAGGGGACTCTGCCCCCTTCACCAGTGAAGCCAGTGTCATTTATTGATAGCATCCCTGTGAAGCAGGCAGGGACTGAAAAATGCATAAGAAAGGCTCTGCACAGCATCATAAAGGGAAGAGGAAAAGCCATACTCATAAAAAACCAAATGCCAGGAGTTAATAGGGGGCACTAGGGGTTCCCTGGCTCTCTCCTCTACCCTGGAAAGACCTGGAAGGAGCTCAGCGTTGCAACTGTTACATCCATGACTTGAAACCCGACTATCCCTTTCTTTCCTAAGAGGACAAAGTGGCCCCTAGCAGCAGGGCTGGGTCCCCACTGGAGCAGGCACAGATCAGAAAGCCCCCTCAGCCCCCAGCTCCCATCCTCTCTGGAACGTCAATCAGGCACCTGCCAGCGCAGCCAATTCACTTCCATTTGGAAAATTAAAGAAATAAAATGAATCGTTTGCTTAATTTGAAAGGGTGGCAGGAAGCAAAGATGCCTTGGGCTCGTGCCAGCGTGCAGAGCTCTGCTCATCCGCAGGGCTCTGCTGGGGCAAACATCAGCCTCTTCCCTTCCTCTGTCTGCTGAGCCCAATAGCCCCTGTCCAGGGGGCTGCAGGGGCTCTCAGCCTGCTCCCACCAGTCCTTGTGCTCCAAAACTGGGCAGCAGCTGGCAAGCACAGGGGTGCTCACAGCAGTGACGCCCCACAAGAACTACATCTGAGGGCATCGGGGACAGTTGTCCTGGGAATTCTGTCCCACCACTGCCTGGGAGGGTGAAACCACTTCTTCAGGGGCACCTGGGGTTTGAGTTTGTCGTTGCGGGTTTTTTTGTTTGTTTGTTTTTGTGGTACCTTTGACCTCTTTGACTTCTGTTAGTCCCCTGCACAGCACAAGGCAGGAAAGAAGAAGCAAAGGTGGAGGTGAAAACAACAGGTAGGTACATGGCAAAAAACCTCCCAAAATGTCATCTCTCTGCATCTCTATGGGCTCTGCTCTGGGAATGCACAATCCTCCTGCTGCCCCAAACTTTCAAGATTTTGGCGACATGACAGGAAATCCTCCCTGTCTCAGCTTCTCTCATCTCTGGGGCAAACTTCTGCTCACCAGAGCTGGCCTCACCCTAATTCCACTGACTGCAGGATTCACTCCTGCTCTGTTCCAGGAAAAGCAGGAAGAGCCACCAGGAGAGGACCCCCATCTCCAGCTGACTCTCTGAGACAGGACTGAACCCTGGGCCGTGCCCTTCCGCCTCCCTAGTGTCTCCTACTCATTTGAAAGACACAAACATCATCTCATTGCCTTTTCCCTCTCCACCCCCCTGCTCTCCCCCCTCCCACAACAAAGGAATCCCCTAATCCCAGCTCCTTCCTGCCAAAGACACGTGCACCTGCAGAGCAGCTGATGCCAGCATCTAGAGCAGAGCCAAGCACAACAAATGGGCTAAAGAGCCCTCACTGCACAGAGACCAGCTTACAAAAACAACTGTATTTCACCCAAACTCTATTAAACTGTCCTGGGTTATTGCTTCGTTTCCTTTCCCACCACTGAGGATCAAATGAGGTTTCTGTGGGTACACAAGAGATGCTCTCACATCTCTACCTTCAGCTGCCCCTTCTGTGCTATGTGCAGGGTGAAGCTCACTGTGGGGTGGCACAGCTTTGCATGCAATTAAGTTCCCTTCCAAGATGACTTTTTCACACTGGGAAAAATACAGCCAGCAGCACATTCCCATGCACAGCAACCCAACAGGGCAGCCAAACCCACTGCAAGAGCCCAGAGAGTCCTGAGTGCTGGGGTCTCCTTGCAAAGCCTGAAAAATGGGGTTTCACAGGCTTCAGAGCCAAGAAGGACTGGTGTGATGGTCAAACCCACCAGCACAACCCTGACACTCTTTACCACCACAAGCTCCAATCCTGCTATTTGTGCAGCAATTAACAAGATATTAATCACAGAACAGGACATTGCTCCCTTCCCTGTGAGCATCCCTCTAGTTTTACCTTCAGCCTTCTGGGTTTTCCTCTGGCAGACTTTGAAAGCCAGCTGCAAACTAGGCTCCTTGTTTACAAGTCAGAGGATTTAAGAGCCATGCAGGAGATTCAGGACATGGCTCCCATTAATTTCACCAAGTTTTACACATCTAAACCTTAGCCATCAGTTCACAGCAAAAAACAAAACAAAACAAAAGGGTGGGGAGCTTGCTTCAAGGCAAAAAATAGCCAAGGAAAATGAACTTTACTTCCAGAGGCTTTTTGAAATAGAAATATCTAAAATGCAAAAGTTCTTGCAGGTACTCACTGGGCTTTGCAAATAGATAAGGGCATCTGGAAACCAAAATCTCAAAAATTTCCACTGCCTGCCCTGTCCCATAGTATCTGCACACACACCCCCACACCAGCTCAGCCACAATCAGTGTCTGGAGAGGAAACACAGAGAAAAAGTCCAAGAAGTTTAATGAACTGTCACAGCTTAACAAACTAATCCCTGCTTACATTCACCTCATCTCAAATGAGAGGCTGGGGGGAAAAATAAGTGTATATCATGAGGCAGCTATCTCTTATCTGTTCTGTTGCCCTGCAAGAGCAGAGGACTGAGCAGAGGCTCCTGGGTCATGGTGAGGCACTGCCTGCTCCTCCTCAATGCATGCCCAGAATGGAGCAAATACCTCTCAATAATTTCCCATGAACAGTTTGTGTTTCTTTCCCAGAAAACTTCAGCTAAAGGTAAGAAATGTGCCTAGGAGCAGTGTGGTTTATGAAGCCCTCATGGAAAGGTGGTTTTGAACTCTGGCATGAGCATGCATTAGGTGCAGAAGGCCCCCGGTGCTGTTTGTTCATGGCACCAGACCTGCACTCTGCAGAGAGCAGGACAACAGCTGAGCAAGCAGCGGTGGAGGCAGAAACAAAGAACAAAACCAGGAGGAGGAATTTTCCTCCTGCTTCCACTGAGCCCTGGCAAGATCTCCCAAAGGTTCTGGGGAGAGCACTGAGTGTCCAGAGGAAGCTAAAGCAGGAGCTACTGGCACAGTAGCCTTGATCCAGTACCTTCATCCCAGTTTCTTCATACTCACAGGGCTGGGTGCCCCACCAGGAGCCAGAAACAGGGATGTGAGGCAAGTTCCTGCTGAGTGAGCTGCTCCTGAGAGATGTAAACACTTGCTGGCAGGAGGCACTGAGTAAATACCTTGCAGCAGTGCAAACAACAGCAAGTAGCATTTTCTTGGTAAAGCAGCACCTAGGCTTTCAATCGAAGCTCAGGGCTATTTTTTCTTCAGCCCTTTACTGGGCCAAAGTAAAAGGTTCTATCAAAAGGACATACCTCTCCCACCTCCTTTATAAACATGCACACACACACAATTAGCTTCTTGTCCCCAAAATCCTTCCCCTCTACATGAATGGCTTCATGGCCATTCCTACAGCAGAAAGAAGAGAAGTTTGTCATGTGAAACATCATCTACCCCTGACCAGCAGCTCTGATCTTCATAAAAACCAGTGCCTGCATGCAGCATCACATTGTCATCATGTAGGCACTGCTTCAGAGATGCCTGTAGGACAGCTGGTACCAAACTGGAAATTACTGCAGTGACACCCTGGTGTAGGTTTAGCCAAGCAGCAAAGCCTGGGTGCAGCTGCTGAGTCAGCTGATAATTCTATATCCCACTGATAAGATAGGAATTCTTTGGTTTGGGGTTGGGGTTTTTTTTGCTTCTACGTAATACTTTTCTCACATTGCAAAGAAAAACCAGGTTCCATCTGATGATGGCTTGCTTTAAAGTAGTGGAAATATCAGCTCCATTGTCACTCTGTCTCACAGGGGTGACATTTTGTCTCCTCTTTCTGTACAAGTTTATAGGAATAGCTTAAA
>VWYP01003992.1:313555-386840 GCA_013400435.1 Pycnonotus jocosus | reverse complement strand
TTTAAAAATTTAAAAAAAAAAGTAAAAAAATTTCCAAAAAAAAAAAAAAAAAAAAAAAAAGAAAAAAAGAAAGAAAGAAAAAAAGAGTGTACAGAACAGCACAAAAAGGAAGGAGCTGGGGAAGCTGGTGGTCATCCCCTGGGGTGTGGCAAGGAGGGAGGAGGTTAGGTCACGCATCACAGATTTGCTGTTCACATCTTCCTCACGAAGACATCAGTGGCTTCAGCTCAGCCCCCCACTGCTGCTAACACAACACCCCGAAGAAATTATTCTCTGCAGGAAAGCAAACAGGGTGAATGGGATCTGCTGCCAAACCCTTACATCTCACAGTGGGAGAGAGGGGAGACCAAGAGGAAATGAAAAACAAATCCCAGAGCCGGGGATGTGCCGAGGGGTGGCTTCGGTGCGGTGTTATCTTTGTCGGCAGGGTGGGCTCCACGGGGGTCACCGCGGGAGAGGGGATTAAGCACTCACATCCAGACATGCCTCTGTAAAGGCAGGGGAAAGGGGCAGATACTCTGAAAACCAACAGGAAGGCAGGGCAGGTCTCACTGGGGTGGTTATACCCCTATAGGCTCCACTGCTGCCTGAAGCACCTGGGGAAGTTTACGTGTTGGTGGCTTCCCTGGCAGCCAGGCTTCCCACAGGGGACACAAGCCCGTGCCAACGATGATGCCTACCTGCTCTGCTGCAGCCAGCCTAGGAAGAGCGAAAGGGATGCACACAGAGGAAGAAAGGGAAGGGGAAGAGGTGAGGTGGTAGCATTAAAATATAAATGAGATGATACAGCTGTGTAGATACTTCTAAAACTTCCCAGATGGAAAGCCACAAGCAACGAGGTCCCCACACACCACTAGTACATCACTTATTAACTACTCATTAAAGAAAGGGCTGCAGATAGCACAGTTCCCTCTTCTATCACTACAGTGCTTTTCAGCCAATCCTCCTTCAAATGTCATTGCAAGAAACTCCCCCAAAAGCTAACACCCGAGACCTGCACCTCCATTTCTCGTTTCCTTTCTTTCAGCCAAAGCTTTAAAAGCAACAAATATAAGCAGAAGCAGCTCTACAGCAAGTTTCCATCTAGTCCTTTTTCCAAGCAGGACTTGCTGTGCACCAGTGAAACCCCAGAGCCCCTTTGGAAACTTATATAACTTGCATATAACTTCTCTCTCCAGTTCTGCCCACAAACACACAACGAAATCTCTTCTTTTTTTCATTTTTAAAAAAATTTTATTCCAGGAAAATTATTTGCAAACTGAGCCCTAGCCGCCTAAGAACTGGTTATGTCTCTTGCTATATTCTGAAGAGATTCAGTGGGCCAGCAAGCTTGTGCCGAAATATTTGGCTTTCCCCCATAACCTTTGTGGCTGACTGCCTCCTGTGCTGTGAATAATCCTCCTAGAGAATAATTCTGCATCAATGCTGCAGAATACTGCTGCTAATATGTATATCTTCCAAGATGTGAGTATTTGTACTGCCCTTGTGTAGTTTCAGAGAAGCAACTTGCTTTCTGGATCCAGTAATAATTTCAGCAAAACCACAGGCACATGAGATGCAGTTGTGGAGTAAGAAAGCATCTCATCACTCTGCTATTTATAAAACTTTTAAAATATATGTACAAACATAAAAACATCACCCCCCCTGCTTGCACACATACCTTATTTGATCAGACCTCATAAAAGACCAGATGGTATCTTGGGAAGTAACTTCCTCGGGAAAACAAACTGCCTGTAGTAAATCCCAGGGCCAGCACAGGCAGCTACCCCAGCGTGCTGTCTGCGCGGGGCTCGCCACTTTGTGGAGTCTCGGGACAAACAGGGCAGGATTGGAGCTCTCTGCAAAGCAGGAGAAGAACAGAGAGAAGCCATGAAAATCTCACAGCGCCTGCTAGCACGAACATGGGCTTCATGCTGGGGTTTCGGGCTGATGGAGGCAGCCGAGCAAAGGGAAAAACCCACAACCCACGGATGTCAGCAAGCTGTCAGCGTCCCGGAGGCACCGTCATAAAATCCGCACGCAGGGAAGGGCTTGGCTGGGCAGCGGGAGAGCTGGTGAGAAACAAAACAACGCGCCGGGTGACAGCGCAGGCTCTGCGCAGGAAGGCTGTCAGCGCCCTGAGGTCGCAGAGAACCTCCCGCTCCGACAGCCCGGCTGCCGGCGAGCCACGCCAAGCGGGACGGCAGCAACTGCGTGTGCATTCCAAGACGGCATTCCCACGGGCAGCTTACCCCGGCGCTCCTGAGCAGCCTGGAGCTGGCTGTGCCCCGGTGCCACCGGCCAGGCAAGGAAGACCGGCAGGATGATGGAGGGCCAGCCCCAGCGCTCGGATGCTCGGGTGAGGCTCCCCAAGCTCGCCGACGGAAATGAAAGTGCGCGGGGAGCGGAGGGATGCCTGTCCCGGATATTCGGCGCAGGGAAGAATGTGGGGTTCTTGGAGCGGGCACGGCCACCCGCAGCTGTGCAAACAACCCCGCAGAGAAGGTGACTTACCTTGTCCCCCGAGTGAGATCGCACACCGCCCACTTGCAGGAAGCCTCTTCCCTTGCCCAAAGACAGGACAAGCAAAGCCGAGGGCTGTTTCCCAGCGGGAAGCTGCTGTCTCACAGGTCAGAAAGTTAAATGAGCTGGCTGGGGTTAGGACTGAGCACCGATATCCACCATCAGCCTGACCCAGCCTAGTAAACGGCAGTTGCTCCTTGATTATAATTTATCCCCACAATCGAGGTGAGTTCCTTTGCCAGCAGAAAAGCAGCAGCAGTGGCTGCAGGCAAAAGGTTTTGCTGCCCTGCTCGGGTCTCATGCCCCACTGCAGCATCTCCCCAGTGCTGCAAGCCTTGAAGGGATCCTGCATCCAGTTGGACGGGCAGGAGGAATGCAAGGCCTCGATCCAGGAAAGCACATACTGATCCGTCAGCACCCGAGTATTCCTGACCCCTGTCTTCCAGAGAAAACTAACTTCAGATGGTGAGAGAGGGAGGAAGGGAGAGTGATCAGGACCAGCTCTGGGGAAAATTGGATACCCCAGCACAGGGTGGTCAGAGGTTACACTGGAAAATGCCATTTCGGAACCTGAATGCAATCCTGAGTGTCAGCAGGTCCAAGCATGGTCCCTAAAAGACCATCACTGATGCTGCGGGCAGTAGAGAAAGAAAAATGGACAGCCAGTGATCGGAGAGGTATGGGCCATGCTCCTGGCGCCACCACAGGTTCCCAGCCCTACCCTTCCCACATTCACATAGGGAAAATACTACTTTTCTGCTGTTTTGCCTTACCAGACTACCTACTGTGGGTAATAGATGGAGTCTGTAGGCCCTACAGCAAAAAAAGGTGGAAGGGTTTTAAATTCCACATTTCTATGTTTTTTTCAGAGATGGGGTTAGAAGGGGGGGGGGCAGCACAATCTCTAAATCTTTATTTCCTCAGGCTCCTTTAGCCTGTTTCCTCCCCAGCTTTTGTACTACTTCAACCAATTTTTATTTTTTGAAAAATAAACCAGAACAAATGGCAATAAATATGGGCAGGCTTAGAGGGAAATGGCTGGGATTGCTCCGGATCCTGGCAGAGATCTTCTGAACAATGCTGAAACCCCAGGGCCCAGTGGCAGATGTGGCCCATGGTGGGAGAGTGGACCACAGGCAGCTCCACCAGATGACTCTCCTGCCTTGGCCAGGGAGAAGCTTATCCAGCCCCAGCCAGGGAGGGGCTCTCCCCAAGCTCCTGGGCCCAGTGTGACTTTTCACCACACCCAGCTATTGGATCCAGGTGGGCAGAGGAGATGAAGAGCAACCAGGCTGCCAAGGAGCAGCCACAGCGAGGAGGTCATGGGGTACTGTGGCTTGACCCTGGGGATGGAGCCTTGTCTGGTGGCAGCAGAAATCACCAGCTGCAGCGGGCTGTGTGAGTGGGGGCTTCCCTTCCCAATATCCCTGGGAGAAAGGGGGATGCTCTGCAACCTTCATGCAAGGCTGAATTCAGGCTTTTCAGGGTTAGGACCAGGGATGCTGTTCTATCAAACATTAGCTTATCCAGAGCACGTCAGCCCCCACAGGCAAACAAAATCCTGCTGCTCTGAGGGTTCTCATTATCACATGAATCTACATCTATGCTGTTTTCCGATGTCAATGTCGCTGTCTCGGCTTTGAGAGCTCTCAAACCCTTGCAAACGGTAGCTAGCAATGGATGAGAATCTCAGGCAACTAATGCCTATTGATAAAATGTAATAAATATTCAAGCTAATCAGAAGGATAAAAATGAGAGAGAGAGGAGGACCCTGCAACACACTAGTTGCTGCCTGCCTGAGAACACAATTTTAAAACGATCCAACAACCAAGCCATCACAAATAACCCCAGCTACAATCACACCAGTTTTTCTTCTCAAAGCTCTTTTACAAGCTTTGAAGACCCTCCAGTAAAGAACACACTGAAGTGTGTGCTAAAGAAAAAGGAAAGAAAAAAACCCAAAGCCTAGGAACATAAGCCCTTTGCTCAACTGCATACCTGGTACAGAGAGACAGCTGACCTGTGAACCCAACACCAAGCAGCACGTGGGCTGATGGCCACCCCTTGCGGACCACCATAGCCTCAGCATGTTTTTACTTCACCTCACGTCTGTGACAGTCTCTCCATTTGTCTTCTCACCCTGGACTATATAAAAGAAGTTGACAGGAAAAGACAAGTAAGTCACAGCTACTACCCTGAGCCCACACTACTGGCCACAGCTCAAATGACACCAAATACATGTATTTCCTGAGCAGGGCAAGATAACTGAAAACGGCACGGAAGAGTAAGCCAGTCCACACAGAAGAGAAATGGGCAGGAACAAGACCAGCCAAAAAAGCAGTATTTTTAGGATGTATTTCAGGACACAACTCTGACAGTCAGTACTTTATTCCTGGAACAGGTTGCCCGTAGAAGTTTTGGATGTTCCATCTCTGGAAGTGTTCAAGGGCAGGCTGGATGCAGTCCTGAGCAATGTGGTCTAGTGGAAGGTGCCCCTGCCCATGGCAGGGTTGAAGTGAGATGATCTTTGAGATCCTTTCCAACCAAAACCATTCTGTGATTCTACGATTCCAAAGTCAGGGACTATCTCTTACTGGACTGCCTACTGTTAGCCCTGCCCTGGGACCATATATCCTCCATCACACAAAGAAGTGACATGCCACCTTGGTGCTGGCAGACTCACTCAGAATTATTTCCAACAACAGAGACCAACACCATCACCACCAAAAAATCTCACAAAAAGTCTCTAATGTAGCAGATCAGAGGGTTAAAGTTGCAATTACAGAATTGCTAACACAGTTACCCAAGAGAAAAAAAAAACCAATTACAAAAAAAAAAAAAAAAGGAAAAAAAAAAAAAACAAAAACACAATTCCAGATTATATTTAACACTCAAATTCCTCCTTAATTGCTCCAGTGTCTCAGCCAGTTTGCAGGGGAGGAGTGGGGACTGGCAAATTAGCTCCCCCCAGGGCTGCTTCCCCCTGGGGAGCTTTCCCAATTTACATTCCCATTGTGTTCTTTAATTAGTACATTCCTACAGCTTTTCTGAGAGTCCCAACACTTCCAGGACTGTGACAGTACTTTATAAATAATAAATCGCAGGGAGTATTCACTGTACCCTGCTTTACTCCTCCCAGTGTCCTGGCCGGTGTCTGGCAGCTTTTGCAGGGACCACACACAGCCCAGAGCAGCCCACCACTGCCAGCCCCAGAGGCAGCCTTTGGTGGGGACATTAATAACCTCTTTTCATCTTCCTACCTTCCACAACTTATTTTGTGGATTCTCCCAGACGAAGCATTTGGATTTCATGACATCCCCACAATGTGGTTCCAACGCAGGTGAGAAGGGCTGGCAGAAAAGCTTGAGAGAGGTCCCTGCAGCCCTTTGTCTGACCAGAATGATGCCCAAAGGCAGCACTGGACCAGCCAGACTTTATGATTTGGGTTCTACCTGGAGGCATCTCAAACCCAGCATCGGCAAGCGCGGATCATGCTGCTCCTCCACATGAGGACACAGGCAATACCCTCCAGCCCGAGATTTCTGGCACCCGAGGGACATGTGAACTTGTCCTCGGGGAAAATAAAAGGGGAGAAATGTATTTATTCTGCAGCACATCAGCCAGCTTGTGCCCAGAGAAGAGTCCAGGACTCCTCACTACACAGGAAAGCCTCCAGCACCTTCAGCCTCACAAAGGTTTCACACAGATAATCTTGGAAACCAAATGGCAGAAAAAGCCCAAAGCAAAGAGAAGACAACACAGCCAAGCCATGCCTCAGAGCTTCAACCCAACGTTTTCCCAGGTCTCATTAGGGATGATTTATGAAGGCTGACACCATCGTTAACCTCTGACCATGTCCCCACTGCCTGCAGGGCATTTCGCAGCCTGCCTGCCTGCTACTGTCCAGCAGCAGTGTGGGGGATGATGCAGAATTTATCTCCACTGTTAATGCAATTAGGTGGTTTGAAGGAGACACATGGGATCATCTTAACTGCAGCAACCCAGCCACTCCATTCGCTCCAGGGACGAGCCCTGCACATACTGCCTGCTTGCACACACGTGCAGCGCTGCTTGGCACAGGCATTGGGCTTCAATAACCTGCCATTTGCAACTCCATCTGGTTCTGACATGTCCATTATTCAAAGGCATTTGGCAAAGACCTTGGGCAACTCATTTGCAGAGTCCGGGTCAGTTCACAAGCTCATGAATTCCCGAACTATTTGCTGGCCGTGCTGGTAGCCAAGCTGTGAATAGATTTTTGGCAGGTTTGAAAGGAGCCAGTGTTTCCTGAAAACACCTGCCCTCAGAGGCTGCAAAAGCCCAAAGATTTCCATTCCTTTTAAGATGCATGTCCAGCCCTCTGTAAAGCTGTAGTAAGATGAAAACCTGACTTGTCTGCCACTATAAAGAATTCCTTATTTTTATCAGTCTCATGGGAAATCAAGTGACATCAGAGTCCCTGAGCCAGGGGTGCAAGTCTCACCTCACCTCACCCTTCCGTGTCGCCCAACGGCTGGAAACCCAGCAGAGCAGAAGCATCTCCTGGTCTGGGACCCACCCCAGATCCTTAGCCCGGCCCCTCTCATCCCACAGATGATGCAATTGGCTGACTGTCCTTCAAGCCAAGCCCAAAACCCAGCGATGCCCTGGCAGCACAGGCAGCAGTAGCCTTGTGCCTTCCTAGTCCCACAGCTACTGCATCGGGATAATACACCAGCTGGAGCACGAGGGTAGACCTGGAAAGAGCACACTTGGAACCTTTATTTCCAGCCAATTCATACAATGCTTTGCTCTCCCTTGACCCACCAGAGCTGCAGACCATTGGGGTTTGCTGCCTCTCATGTGCAAGGATGCAGAAAGCTTTTCCCTCGTGCTCTGAGGCCGAGGCTCCGCTCTCCTCCCAGCTGCCTCGCTGGTGCAAATCCTCTCTCTGCAGTCTGTTCAGCCAGTGGGCAACCCTTCCCTGCTGCAAACAGCAGCCGACAAGGCTCCTGGAGATAGGCGGCATCGCACACCCGCTCGGAGAAGCAGGAGGCACAGACAGGGGAATACTAGACATGATTTGCTCGGAGACAGCTCTGTGCTTTTGGCAGGACTTGAGGGCATTTGTTTTGAAGCTGTGTTTACATGCCTTTGATCAGACGTGTTTAACTTTTCTGGTGCGTGACAGCAGCAAAACAAGTTTGAGACAAGGATAATGAAACACATTGTGCGCCCGTACATGTAAACGGCTACAACAAGGCTGCGCACATTGGCAGCTCAAACGGGAGGTGGGGGCGGCGGGGGGTGGGTGCCAAGACAGGGAGATGCATCATGATGATGCCAAACCAACAAGTTGGGGAAAAAAAGGAGAAAAAAGAAAAAAATAAGTAAGCACTAACCCAGCAACAACAGCTCAATCTCAGCTCTTGGAATTGGCCAAGTGAAGTCTGTGCTGAGCCCCGGTGCAGAAGTAAAACTCCACCCAACATTGCAGGGAGCTTTTCCTGAGCAGATAAACTGCTCCCATCGTGCCTCAGGGTTTGCTCTCAACAGCACTCCAGGGCACCTCAGGTAGGGAGCAGCCAGTGCTTTTTCCAACCTCTGAGGTTCATCAGCAACTCTCAAAGTCAAACGCCATTTTTCAAGAAATGCCAGCACATGATCAGAGAGCAAAATGGAAAGGCAGCTTCCAGAGATGCTCCTAAAATAGCTGCTCTCTGAAACACTACGGGCACACCTGGCACAATTAGCAAGGATGTATCTACATATGTATAGACCAATAATTGGATCATTGAACACCCTGTCATCATTTCGAGCCTCGCAAGGCAATAAAAACTCTCTCCCAGCACGCTAAGGAAAGGCAGAGAGTACTGCCGGAATCCTTTCAGCACAGGAGAGTGCATGGTCATAAACTGGGAAATGTTTCCAGGCACGGCAATGTAAACAGCACCACACTGAACTGCTAATGAAGACCCTGGCATGGGGCAAAGCCTCAGCACAGACAGAGGGCTGCTCCTACAGAGCAGTTTGGATGCAATAATCCTATTTTTGAGGTTAAAAGAGACATGGAGGAGTGTGGATGATCCAGCCCTCTGCTAAAGAGCAGATCCAAGCATCTTATCCCTAGTATGTTTAATTTAACAGTGCAAAATGCCAGCAGAAAGACTTTATAATACAGTCCCATGCTGACCATGCTTTGAGAAGAGAGATGCCACCATCTCTTTGTGCTTAGCACAGCAAATGAGCAGAGCACGTTGGCACAAGAGGTTTCCTAATGGCATGCCACCTCACTACACAACCTGTCAAGCCAACGCAGGCTTAAGCAGTGGATCTTAGTTGGCAATAGTGGGGGAAGTGAATACTCAGCTGTGATAAATATTTAACGTGCTTTTAGTCCTGAAGAAGTGTAGCACTGAGGCCATCATCCTGTAAGTGAAAACCAAGGCTGATTAATGGGGGAAGGTACTCCCATTTATGGGAGGTTAGGATCAATCCCAATTCTCAGCTATTTGTTGAATCTTTAATGCTCTTTTTCGATAGCAGAATTCCTTGGTGAAGGGCAGCATCCTAATAAGGCTGCTTTAACAGCAGGGATGTTAAGGGGGTATAAATAAAAGACCCCTGTAAAAAATAAACAATGAGGTAAAAAAGGAAGCTTTCACGTGGTCACTGCTGTTGGGTGGCTTGGAAAAAGCAGTTTTTAGGTCCCCCTCTTCTTTGGAGGCTAGATTTACTTATTTTGGAGTTTTCTCTGTCATCTCAGAACTGCGCACAAGGTTAACCCTCAGGGCAAAGACAAGCTGTTGCTCTGGGAAGAAGGGAATGTCAGTGGCAGCACATCCTTCATTCCATGCTAGAAAGGTCTCCACCTTCTTCCACACCTCTGCCCTCTTCTCAGACCCACAATTTCACCATCTCACGCTCTAATTCTTCCCCCTCTGAGCAAGGTGCCCCCATACCACCTTCCATCTCAGCAGCCAAGATTAATCTCCTGCCTCCATAATTTTATCAGCATCAACCACTCCCCTCCTATGCTCTCAAACACTCCACTTTCTCCAGAGTGAGTACCCAGGGTGACTGGCAGCTTGCATCTCCCATCAAGGAGAGCATCCCTCTTTGTCCCTTTTGGGTCTTCCATCACATCACCTTCATTCACCACCTTACTCCCACGGTTGCTTCCCCCAGTAACTCCCGGTTTTTTCACCATCCAGTACGACCAGTCTTGCCTCTTGTAAGCAGAGCTCTCCCTGCACATCTCTGCTCACTAGCCATCCCTCCCTTGCTGGCAAGCAACACGGAAGCAAGACCACAGACATCAGCCTTGTAATGAAGATGAAGAGCCACACAGCCTTGCTGGCCCTCTCCATCTGCCCTCACCTTTCCGGTTGCATTACGCCTTATGTTGTTTCTTGTCTGAAACTAAACATCAGCTCCTTCCTGCTGTTACTCTCACTCCAACCTTGTGCCAGGGATGCCATGGCATGAAAGGGAGGGGATGAAAAGTGAGCCAGGAAAGAGGACAGCAAGAGGCAGTGGGGGAGAGAGTGCATTTACAGCAGGGGTGACCAAAGATGCCCAAGCTAAGTGCAGGTTCCCAAGCATGACAAGCACTGGTACATCCCTGATGAGCCACTCTGGCTCCATCAAAGCATAGGCTGGAACAAATCTGGTTCTTTGAGCTGAGAAAGGGTGCTGGCTCCTGCCCAGAGTGACAACTGGGATAAGAAGACAGTGTCAACCCCAGGCAGAAGCTAAGAATCTCTTTGGCCCCTAAAACCCTCCCTCCTCCACACTGCAAGGAGATCAACCTTTAAAATACTTCTCTCACACCAGCCCTGTATCTGCTGTGACGGAACAAAAATATGGCCCCTTCACAAATGAGATTGGTCCAAAAGCAGGCAGCATGGCCAGACAATTTTCCTCCAGGGCTTCAAGCTCTGGAAGAGTGAGGGAGAGGGCTGCACCCTCTCAGGCTGTATGCACACATGCTACACACACAAGGGATGTGCACATCCCCTTCTACTTCCACCACAGACCACTCCTCGCTAACCATCCTCCAGGATCATTCAGCATCTCTTCCCCCAGTTACCTTCTTCACTATAATTGTCTTTCCTTATCCACCATTGTAAACCGGGATTATCAAAAGAGATATGAAATTAAGCCTCTGCTGCTGATTAACCTGCCATTGTCCTCAGTGACAACAGGTGCCAGATGTCAGTCTGTGCCCTGTGAGTGTCCTCAAACATGCTTTCCTGTGTTGCCATAAGACTTTCAGGGAGATAGTATGAGTCATTCTCCTCCACCCAGCCTTAGCAAACTTCACCAGGCCTTCCTTGTGCTCCTAGCAAAAAATCCAAAGAAGCAGAAGTATTTTACTGTGTGTCCCTGCAAGGTGCCAGAGACAGAAGCTGGGATGCAACCTGCTAGCATTACAAGAAAAATCAGCGCCAAAGAACCAGCCAGGCCCTCAGGCAGACAGCGTTATACCCGATGCCCCCGTGGGACTCTGCACACCCACCAACTGCCAGGCAGCACAAATCCACCGCGTGGCGATGCCAAGCAAAGGAAGGATGCTCTCGTCCCAGGGAAGGCACAACCAAGCCAAACTGCCCAGGTGCTCTGGCTTCTTGCCCTAAACCAGGATACCCTTCATCTGAGCCACATGCTTGGGAACATGATGCCTGTGCAAATGTTAGAGACAGGGCTGCTTTTGTTTACAGGCTGCTGGCAATGGCGCTGCGCACCCCACATCCTCCCCCGGCCAGGAGCGAGCTCCAAGAAAGGAAATTACACAAGCCAGAAGGTTTGATGGAATGAACCCATTGGGCGGCTTGAAGATAGCTATTAATGGAGAGCTTTCTCTAATTGCTTTTGTATAATCTGGGGCTGCTAGGCGGAACTGGGTAATAAATGAAATCCAATTACATTTTCTCTCAGTATTTATTTTATTAAGTAGAATTCATCAGCTGATGAAGGGCCCCTTGAGGTAATGGCTCATGACCTAGTGGAAGGCACTTTTTTTATTATTACTATTTTCCCCACTTGGGGAAGCAGATAATTCCATTTCCCAGTGAATGTAGACTGCCCCCCCACCCTGCACCGTGGGAAGCACAACAGGTCCCAGGCCAGCAGGGACCCCACACTGTCCCCCGAGCAGGATCCCTGATCTGGCTGCTGGAGTCCCAATGAGCACAACGGGTGATTAAACCCCAGCTTCAGTGTGCCAGCCAGAATGAAGATGGATTTACAGCACACAGCATGCAGAGGGCTGCAGCAGCAACCAGTCCCACTGGGAATGCAGCAAGAAGCAATGACAGTCCACGTTTGCTCCCCAGGAGGCTGGAATCTGGTGCCATCACTGTTTCCCCAGGACAAGTCTCCAATGCAGGGCTCGCAGTATGGGCTCAGTTTGGGCTCAGAACCACAAGTGATCAGGCTGAGAACACCATGAACACCAGCAGCCCAGATCCATCACATCCAGCCCAGCACATCCATGAAGCCTTGTAAGCTCTGCAACACAGCACCTCAACTACCACCACTGGTGGTTTAAACCCAGTTACTGGTGGTGTAGACACAGTTGCTGCCATGAAGGCTGCCCATCAAGGTCACCAAAACCACTGATCCCACATAGAGATGCCTAGCCAAGTGCCTTGTGCCATGGTTAGCATGCTGGCATCAGCAGGTAAAGCATGTCAGGGATTTCTGGTGCTGGTAGCATTGCAGGGCACTTCAACTACCAAGCAGGATTTCCTGGAAGCTGTAGCACTGCAGTAGAACAGATCCCAGGCCCTGGCACAGTGCCTTTTCTGTGGTATGAGAGGCAGCAAAACCCAGTGTGGGTCAGGAGAGGTTCCTCCAAGTGTATCCTTACAAGCTCTAGCCAGCATCCATCCCTGGGGAACAGGGATGGCATAAGATCCTTCCTCCTCCTCCCTCCACACCAAAAAGCATCAATGAGGCTAGGGTGTGCCAGTTCATCATGGGGTCTGGTGCAGCACTGTTGCCCTTCTGCTGGAGCCCACAGCAAGGGGTCCTCCAGCATGAGCAGGCAGGATTCCTCGGGGATCTTGCAATCAGCTGCTGGGCTTTTCATCATCCCTCTTCCCCTCCAGTTATTGACTGACGTTCACCCCCGGCTCCCAAACCCAGCACCGACAGCCGCAGCTCGCCCGGCTTTCACTGCCATCTTGTCATACAAACAATTTATCACCCGCCAGTGAGTGCTGTTACAGACGACAGACTCCAGTGTCCATTAATTAACAGGAAATACTGAGAGAGCCATATACACATGCACAAATCTGTCTGAGAGGCTTCCTACAGCATCCACCGTGGACGCACCCATGTGCTGCCACAGTAAGCACGGGCTCTGGGAGCCACAATGTAGCAATGTAGCCAGCAGCAGGCTCAAAACAAAGAAAAACCAACATTATGAGGAAGGAAAACAGCTATGGAGGTGATAGAGTAGCATGGTTTTATTCCTGAATACTAAGAAACTACTCAGCTTAAGGAATCAAAATAAGGGTGGCAATTTGAGAATATGGGAGCAAGCAAGGCACATCCCAGCTGCTGAGAGTTTGGGGTGAAGGTGACACCACAGACAACTCCAAAGGGCTTGCATAGTCTTTTGCAGCAGGAGCAGCTTGGCCTAGCCTTGCACAGGCGCTGAGGTGCTCTTGGCTGCTGTATCCCGCTTCCAAACCTTCCAAGGTTCCATCAAGGCAGGATAAGCCCTGTCCCCCATCAGGGCAGCAAATCCAGCAGCCTTACACATCCCAGACCACAGCTCAGCAGCATTGAACAAATGCCTGCCAGAGCCTGGGCCCTCATACTGCTGGGCCAACTAAAAATAAATGAGGTGTGGGTTCACAGAGAGTCAGCATCAGGTTTTAGAAGTGCTGTGTGTCACTGGTTTTGCTGCAGAAGCCAGGAACAGAGGATAAGGAAAAAGGGTTTCAGAGGGCAAGGAAAAAGTGTTTCAGAGGAATCTTCTGAGATTTGTCTGGCTTTTTGATTTGGGAAGAAAACCTAAAACCAGTTGGAAAGGAGATCTAAACATCATGTCAGAATCCAGCTCTTCATCTTTTTCGCAAATGGGCTTTCACTTTCTTCTGCGAGGCTATTTGCCAAGCACAACACAGAAACACAAGCTATTTGCGTTGATCCAAAACTATTTTTCACCAAATAAGCCATTCATCTAAAATCTTTCTGCCCAGCTCTGCTGCAGGAGAAACTATCTGCTCATGGCAGACCACGATTTATGCTTAAATGAGCACTTGTGACTAACAGACAGGCTAGATTCATAGTGAAATGCACCATCAATAAATCAGTCAATCACTTCTACCCTCAGCTCATGGCTGAAGTCTGGAGTAACTACTCAGCACTTTGTCAACCTTTACTCCAGCAAAGTCTGGGTAAGAGACCTCAGGATTTAGCCTATTGATTGCTTACTATTGTTTGTGATGCCCTGCATGCTTCAGACATGCTCCCTTCAAGCAAGATTAAATACCTGGCTTATAGCATTGGGATTCAAGGGAAATTATCTTTTACAAGCACGGGAACAGACAAGTCAAACTGCCCTGTGTAATGGTCCATTGTGTTTCAAAGGTGCCCCTGAATTCCCTCTGTGCTGCCAGCAAGGGGTGCACATGTCAGTGCTGACTCTCCCTGGGACTGGCATGGTGAGCCCCACGGCTGTAGCACATTTCTGCAAGTTAAATGCAATTTTGGCTGTGGCTCCAGAGCCTTTGAGGCTCTCAGCTCCTCCGGTAGTGTTTTGTTGCAAGAATAATAGAATGACAGCTCCCCGGCAGCTTTGAGTAACATCCTCAGCTCAAAGGCACCCTTAATACCTCTGCCAAACTCCAGCCTCTCAGTTTTTACATTTGTTTGAAGTTAAGCTGATCTAACTTGGGTGAGTGGACTCAGACAGAGTCGCTCAACCAAAGCCAAAGAATGTCTCGGACACTCCTCTGCCGAAGGGCTGGTGCTTGTCCCACACACACCATCAAGGATATTGAATGTATTAATACAAATAAGTGACCATCCTGCCGCTCAAAAAGAGCAAAACTGGGATATTTGCACTCTCCACAACCATAAAGTAAAAAAACACAGCGACCATTTGCACAGCAAAACACCTCTTAATAATGCTCTGAACACCACCACCTCCCAGGAATCCCTACTATTCCCTGCTGACACCGCCCTGAAGACAGGAAAAAAAACCTTCAACAACAAAACCCCTGCCATTTCTACAGGAAAAAAACCCCAACAAGAAACAAACTCCCCCCAAAAATGAAGGAGACTGCAGAAGGGAAGGATCTGGCAATTTAGGGAGAGGGGGAAGAAAAAGAAAGTTAAAAACCAAGTATTTATTTATAACAAAATCCCAACCCAGACCACCAGCTGCTCTCCCATCCCCATGTCATGCCCATGTACCAGAGATGGCATACTGATTCCCAGGTTTCACCCATATATCTCACTGTAAGGCAAACTGATTTCTGATGCTTGTCCCGCCTTCTTTTATTTCTGCCAGACCTCCCCCTCTCCTCTGGGTACTTTTCCTGCTGCCATTTGTTCCTGTCCTTTACAGCTCTGCCTGCTGTCACTCGCATAACCTTGCCTGTTTGGTAATTTGTGGCAATAAAGTGTCACTGTGGGGAAAAAATACAGCATCGCAGCAGCATATAAATCTTTGATCCATAAACTGTGCTGCTCCCCACCTGCATGCCCCTCCTTTTAGATGTAAAGTGCAAAGATTTGGGGCAAGAGGAAGAAAAAAGAGCCAGTAATATGTGATCTTACTGAAGGGCAGCGCTGAGGTGTCCTCAATAGGGGCTATAATGAGTGCTGAGGGACTGGTGAGTGCTGTAAATTGCCCTGGAGACATGGGCCTCAGTCCAGGCTTCCTGGAGCTATCCAGAGCTTAAAAGGAGTAATCTTAAAGGGGGAAATAGTACATTAAACATTGCTGAAGAGTGCAATCAGTGTTGCTGTCTACCTCCTCTTTGAACAACCTCACTGGTGCTGAGCACACAACATTGAGAGTGCCATGGCCGTGGAAGGGATCCAGGTGTGCAGCTGAGTCCCTTGCTCCTCTTCCCACCTAGATGTGGGATCCTGCCCATCTGCATTGCAGCTCCTCCAGTAGATCCCCACCTGCAGCCACTCTCCCTGGGCATTAAGGAAGACTACAAGGAGGTAGGTCCGCACTTTTTCCTTCCCTCTGGTGCAGCAGGTGCCCACTTTACACACGTATGCCCTCCACCAGGCTGACAATAGTTCCCCATGTCTCAGAGCCAGGATTCAGTGGGGTAGCTCCCACCCCAGGCAAATGCATCTCATGTTTGTAGCCCCATGGATTCCAGCTTTACTGTGCAGAGTACCAGGCATCCACCATCACCAAGGCCCTCCAGGAGCCACGAGACCCACAGCATTCATGACACCATCTGAAATGGCTTTAGAGGAGTTCAGCCATTCCTGCTGATGGTTATTTCTTTGAATTGGAATACACAGCTTGCCTCCATCAGACCTCTCATCTACTGAATTATCAGCTTGGTTGCACTGTAGATCAGCATCCTGGGCCAGCTGTAAAATCTCACCTCCAGCACTGCTGCAGCCACTCTCCCAACCATAGCTCCTGTGCCAAACCCAGCAGAGTGCCCTACTCCTTCTCCCCTGGTTCTTGGCACATTGGGTGTCATCCACCATCCATCACATGGAACAGCAGGAAGATTTGCATTAAAGCCTTCTCCTGAAACTGACATCCTTCTTGACATCTATGGCTCACCTGAGCAGCTAAGCAACACTCCTGTGAATATAAACAAGCAGGAGGAAAAGTGCATTCACTAGACAGATAGCTTGGGGAAGTGTCATCACCCACTGAAAGCCCATATGTGGTTTTGTAACAAAAGTATTTGCTTCCTGCCTTGCCCACTCATCAGAGCAGAGCTGAGCGGCACCCTGGAGACAGACGAAAACCAAACATGCTCGGAGGGCTCTGCAGGAGCCATGCAGGCAAACACATTATGGACACCCTGGGGAAGAGAAATCTCCTTTCTCCCAGCCTTGGGAATGGCAAGCAGCCAGGATCCATCATGCGCCTATCCTGCACCTGATCAAGATGATGCATTAAATAAATGAGAGAAGTCAGGTCTTGGTCCCCAAACCTGCCCATATATGACAACTTCCCTCCTGGAGCCATAGTTCATTGAGGCCTAAAGAAGAGCTGTTATTGTGAAGTTCTCCAGCTCACTGCTGTGGTTTGGTGCTGAGCTTGGGTATAGGAACACCTACTCTGTGCCAGCATGGTCCTGCCAGCTGCCTGCCCAGGCAGCAAAGGGATCAACAACAGGCTGGGCTGTGGGAACAGAGGCACAGCCAGCATGTCACACAGCACTCGAACCACATCAAGACATTGCCCGTAGTCTTGGGAGCCCCAAGAGAAGTCCCAGTGTTAATTAACTAAAGGAAATTCAGCCAGAGACACTGAAATATCCAAGGAAGCTGTTGAGGACACCAAGTCAGACTCTTCACAGCAACCCACAGCAAGAAGGTAAGTGACAGTGGGCATATCTGAAACAAAAGGTTTCCACTGGATGCTAGGAGATGTTTTTCCTTCCTTTATCTAAGGTCAGAACCAAGAGAAAATCAGCACAGCACCTTTAACAACAACACTCAAGGCTAGAGCAGAATGAAGCCTTTGCCCTTCGCCCATTCCCAAATTCATGACTATTGTGACAGAGCAATGTATGGAAGGAAATGAAGGGCAACTCTGTCAAATGAGCACCAGCACTCTTTCACAGCAGGAGCAGAATCTGGATTAGCTAACCCATTTCACTTCACTCTTTCCACCAGCCCCTCAAAAATCAAACACTCATGTAACATGTATGTGTACATACACTGCAAGACCTGAGACAACTCGGCCTGGGGAACCACTCCCAATATGCAGCTTGCATGACTGGTCCTGATTCATGACATACAACATGTCAGTGGCTTCACCTTTGTGGTTGGGAGGTTTAGGGTGAACAGCAGGAAAAATCTCTGCTGGGAGGGTGGCATAGATGAGAGCCAGGTATCCCAGGAGATGAAGGCTGACCATGAACCCTCAGCTTAACAGCCATACCATTGTGATGTAACATCCATGGGAACTCTGCTCTGGAGCTCCAAGGGCTCTGTAGGTCTGTGCAGATGCAAAAACAAGATGAGGGATTCTTGACCTTATCTTAGTCACCAACTCCAAGAAAAGACCTCTCAGCCACTTCATTCTTACTATCTAAACATCAGGTCCCTTCTTGGAAGAAGGACAAAGACCACCTAGAAGCTGTACTGCTTGGGGGCTCTAACAGACAGAAAAAGAAGATAAAAAATCCCACAGGGCTGTGCCTGGAGGGGACACACCTCAGCCACCTCTGGATCCAAAGACTGCTAAGCACTCAAAAACTGCATAATCAAGTGACAGAAGCAGAGCTTTGGCAAGACATCTGTCCATCTATAAATAGAGCTTAACTGTGTGTCCTTATCACAGGGCTTTGATGTGTTTGGGGAGAATATTTTCTTCCCCTTCACCACCAAGTCCCAGGCAGCACAGATAATGGGCTTGAATCGATCCAGCTCAAGTATTGCTAAACTTCCTACCACTGTGGCAGCGTGCCAGCCTCAAATAGGACAACAGAACATGTGTCTGTTCAGAGCCAACCAGAAGGAGCAGGCAGAAAATTGCTTTAGGCTTAAAAAAAATAATAAAAAAGGTGCTTTTTGCAGATTTGTAGATCAATCTACAACGTATTTTAGAGGTTTAAGAAAGTCAATATAAACAAGATATATCATAGCTGCACAAGAAGCCGAGAAGTTGTATTTCTATTTATGCTGCTACTGGCACTCCAGCCGCTGGCTCAGTGTCCTGCTGCGGTCCCACAGCACTGCTTCTCCAGCAGGAAAGCTGAGGGAAGGGGCTCCCTCCTCTGCTGCAGCTCATCACCCCACAGGTTTTGCCAGGGCAGCTCAGCCCTGGGGCTGACTGGGGTCTGGTATACCTGAAGTGTGTCACCACTGCACCTTGTGCACTGTTTGCAGCAGGAGGACAGCACACAGGGACTGGTGGCAGTGGCCAGGCTGACCTCCCACACAGTGCAGCTTGTCTCCTTAGGCCTCTGCATGGGCTCAGCACACAAACTGGCTCAGCCCTCTGGGGATTCTCCAGGCAGTGCTGAGACAGTCCCCTGGGATTTGTTTCTCAAGCTGATGCTGCTGCAGAACTGCAGTAGCCTGACCTCTCTACAAGCTCATCCCCAGGGATGTGACAAATTGGTTCCCTCCTGCAGACACATCTGCCACGTGCCCATAATTCCTCTTGCACCACCGCGGCATGACTTGGGAGAGGCCTCACAGATCAGTTTGCCACCCCTCTGCCCCCCTCAGCTTCACTGCAGGGCATTACAAATTCAGAATTTTTCTTTCTCCTTTTTTATTATAGTGAGTCACATAACATGCCTTATCAAACCAGACCAAAATCATGTCTGCCTCTCCCGAGATCCCATGTAATATGCCAGTCATTAAACATGCAATTATCCTGCATTTACAAATCCATGAGAGGCTCTCGTTCTCTCACGGGCAGGAGTGCTCATATCCCTGTGGTGGAGCCTGTCCTAATGAGCCACCAGGAAGTGGATCCCACTGGGACTGACCACATCCATTTCCCAGCCTCCACAAGGCACAAAACCCCATTTCCTGGCTTCCACCCTTTGCCTCAGAGGGTGAAGAATAAAGTGCATCTGGATAGGAAAGAGTTGGCTGTACACTCTTGGTCAGCAGGAAGAAGTCCCTGAGCTGTGGGATGCCCAGCTCCAGACATCCTTCTGCCCCAGAGACCATCCAGGCATGGGTAAACAGGTCAGCCTGCAACATAGGAAGCAGAAACCAGCTTTCTACCCTTCCTACACAGCTAAAACTTGTGCAAATGCCGGCCACACATCCCACCAAATCCTTTGGGAGCAAAGCCGGGAGAGGAGGCCAGTGATGCACGGCAGGGACTGGCAGCTGATGCACCAATGCTAGCAGGAGTACCAGGCTGCTGATGCTCCTCCAACCCCCTTCCCATCGCTCTGCCAGGCTCAAGCTCCTCTAGCAGCAAATCATCTGGGCTGGGCTCTTACTCCTTCGCTGCCACGCACAAGCAGGCATCAGGGGACGTATCATTCCACAAATCCAAGGAAGAAACAAGCAGCATTAACTGGTAGCATGTGTGTATGAAGACCCCTCAAACTCTTTTCTTTCTTTGCTCCCATCTGGTCTGCTCTGGGCCACTAAATCCAATTCAGCAGTGCTCAGAGCTTGTACCAAAGCTGCGACACATTTGTCAGATCCCTGACTAGACCCACGGCTAATTTTACAACACTAATTTATCTCACCATATTATATCGCTTTCATTTCATCCCCCCAGGATCCCATTACTGCCAGTGTACCTTGTAGCCAGCATGTAACAGTAATTGGTATTATTAGTGACGTACCCTGCTCGAGCTGTTCTATTTGCAGAGCTGCAAGGAGTCCCGTGGGTGGGCTGATCTACCTCGAGGATGGGGAGGGAAGGAGTCCTTGTTCCATGCCGCTCCAGGGATGCCACCAAAGAGCAATGCCAAGGGCAGGGTTTTGCTGCTATAGAGCATTTCTGCATGCCCAGGCCCCAGCCCACTCCCCACTGTGGCTCCATCAGGTGTTGCACACCCCTGGGTTCTGTAACCTTAACCTTGACATTTTAACTCCAGGGTAAAACAATCAAGTGTGCACACAGGGAGCATTTCTATCCTTGCTTGTGGCTCAAAGGATAAAGGACTCTGCTTATCCAGAGTTGCAAAACAACTCTGGGAAGCATGATGCAGGGGTAGAAGGCAGGGAAGCTGCACAGGGAAAATGCATCATTCATGCTATTTTGGTCAACAGTTTGGTGTAAGTTCAGTCAACTCTTTGGTGTAAGCTACTGCTTTCTAGGATCAACCTAATTAAAGCCATGGAGTTTTAGCTAAGTAAGAGGCTGCACTGATCAAACAGTGACAATTCCCACTTAAGATGTCCCTGTCTGTCATTTAGAGACTTGTTAAATTTTAATTCATAATTTTCCTTTCTCAGACAGAGCACCAGCAAGCATCAGGCTTCCCTGGCACAGCTCTGCAGGGTCTGCATTCCCAAGTGGGGCAGCTCCATCTCCAGCCTCCTTCCCTGCTCCACCATGGCTCAAAGGACATGATCCCAAACCCCTCCTCAAACAGCACTGTGTTACCACCACCCCATACTGAGCACACATGCAACAGGCCTCAGACATGGGGCAGCCACTGTTACCCACAGCTGCTGGTGGTGGTGGTCTGCTAAGGGGATGCATTCCTTTTCTGCCAAAGCCCATGCACCTCATCCCTGATGCTACAGCCTGCCAGGGCAGGAAAGCAAAAAAAACCCACACAGCAGACATGAGAGCTCCAAGCTGTGCTTGTCTGCAAGAGGTGGTACCTCACTTTCCACCACAAAGCTGGGCTAGGTGACACTTACCTGCTCCAGAGTGGTTCAGCCACAACACAGGACCTCTCTGACTGCGGTTGGACTACGTACCTCTGAGCTGTCCAAAGGGCTTTCAAATGGTAGAGCTCATTATGGAGAAGTTGTCCATGGGCAGACCATAACATGGGCATTTTCTAGGCTGTTCATCCATACTTGTCCCTTCACATCCTAAATAACCACTCTCAGCATCTGCCCTCTTTGGACAGCAGCTAAAAGGCCACTCACACACCAGAGCCAGGAGCAGCATTTTGTCACGCTTTAATAAACATCACCATCCTCACCAGAAAACATGCGTCCCACACTCTCACAAAGCACACCAACTCAGGACAAGCTGGGCAAGTTGGTTTTTAACCCACCTCTTACCTCTCCACCAGTCCAGAGTCCTTGGGGTGTCCCCAATTTCTCATAAACGTCTGGGGGATTCTTCTGGCCGCTTGTCCAACCCTCGCTGCTCAGATCTGGGATTTTCTTCAAAAAAACAGAAGAGACAACGTGTCAGGTTACCAGGTGAAGCTCTGCCAATACTTCAGGTTTAGCAAACAACCAAGGCAGTGGGGGTGCATCTGTTTCCCAGCCCTAACAGCTGGGGGTAACCGGTGCAAACACAAACCCAGTGAGAATAAGAGCCCTCCCACAAGAGCGTTACAGTCCAGCCCTGAAGCACGTATTTGCTTAATTATTTCGATTCAGAGACATGAAATGGGAGAGGGGAAAAAAGACCCCTGCAGCTTGGGGCATCTCTGATCTTCTTCAAAGACAGACAGCAATGCTCCCCAGACAGAACAGCACAGCAGCACCACACTGTCAGCCCAGCACCAAGGCATTCACCAATGAGGTCTTGTGCTGCCTGAGCCCTAATCCTGAAAAGCCTCACACACGTGTTAAATGGTGCAGGGAGAGGCCAATCTGACTGAACCTAGGAGTGTGAAGAGGAAGGCATGCCTGTAGGGCTTTGCAGCACAGACACCAAGGACTGGAAACGGGAGGAGGACTTTCTGTGCAAGTCTGACACGCTGCCTGGTGAGATGGAGTCAGAGGCATTAGAGTAACCAGTGGTGCCCGCCCTTGCAGCAGGAAATACGCTTTTTGTGTTAGACAAACAAATTATCAGTCGAGATCTGTGCTCATTATCCAGCTCTTGTGGCTGAGGTTGTGTTGCTCTCCCCACTTATTTTTAAATGCTTTGAAGAGTAAAAAAAAAAAAAAAAAAATCTTATGGCTCTGCATTATTAGAAATGAAAAATAGGAGCCAAAATCCACTGGCAAGAGGAAAGTCTGGGACTCACTCTCCTGCAGAGATACATTCCCAAGGGTGACAGTGACTCCAAGCCTGGAACACCACAAGGTTTAATTAGCACCGAACCCTCAGCTGATGAGCTTTGCCAGAGTTCCTCCCAGGACCTCATGCAAAGCCTGGACAAGTCAATGGGAGGATGCTGCAGAAACCCAAACTACAACCCCCTATCTACCTCCTGCCTGCCTACAAAACCTAAATAAATAAATGATCACCCCCTGAAACTACACTGAGCGCCTGATGGCAAAACCCTCATTTGCAAAGTGCTTGGAAGCAATTACAAAATTTTCCCAGAGTTTACAAGGATGGAAGCAGCCTGTTTGTCATGCCGGCAGCCACAGTGAGCCGCAATTTATCACACTTGTCAGGTGTCAGCCACCAAGAAATTTAACTCCAGCTGCCCCAAGCCCAGCACCCACAATGCCCCATCACTCAAAAGCTGCTCTGCCAGGCACCCCAGAGCTGAGGAGTGACTGGCAAGGAGGAGAGAGGGCTGCTCCCCACCAAGCCTCGTCTGCAATGTCAATGTAAATCTTCTGTTGCTTTTGGAAAAGGTTTTGGTTGTGGGTGTTGGGCTTTTTCCCTACCCACAGATGAAGCAGAACAGGAAAGGCTACAGCAAAAGATGAGGCTCGTTTATCATTACCTGCCAGAGACCCTCCTGGGCTCTAATTCTAGCTTGGCAGGGACCTGAGAAGAGAGACTGGGCTTAGCACCGAGTACCCTCAGGGAGGGAGTGCATTATTATCAGTACAAAGTGCAAAATCCCAGTGCCTTTTCTGAGAGATATCTCTGAAACCTGTGGAAAACACTGACATTTCCTGCCAACTTTGTGCCCCGTACTGAGCCAGATGAGCCAGGCCTGCCACAGGTCCAGCAGCCCAGCTTTCCACACAGAAGTCAAAGCATGACTTGCTTTTTAGAGGCTTCAAATTGAGGTCAAATTGGATTTTGGAGGAACTCAGCATGTCCAAAATAGGTCACTAGCTAAAGGACCTGATTTGGGGCATGAGTTACTGCTGAGCCAGAGGGAAGACCTGTGAGCTGTGCTTCCCTATAATCAAGGAACAGCCTTGATCACAGCTCAGGTGGGCTCACATAAGGAGCAAATATCATCAGCCACAGAGTAGAAACAAGTCCTGGGTCAGGTCCCTGCAGGAGGGCTTGCATCACTGCTGAGCTCACCCTGCATCACCAGGACTTGAGGTCTCAGCAATGCCACAGTCAGGGCACTTCATCAATGTGACATGTGTTTTATAGGGCCTGTCTGGGTTGCCCCACAGAAATACTCCTGCTTTGGCCATTTCTGTAGCAACAAGCTGACTTAAGAGAAATCTGCTTGCAAAAGCACTGACTTATTAAACAGGCCCTTGCAAAATGCTGGAGGAAGCCCAGCACTCATGGCATGCTGCATGTCCCAAATGATGCATCTGCATGGCACAGCAAGGGCTAATGGATAACTGAACCACGTGCTTAGTTAAAAAAAAAAAATCCAAACAGAGCATTTGCCAAAAATCTTTCTCCAAGACAAGCTGGGGCTGCGCTGAACAGGGATCCATAAATTTTACTCGCACCAACAGAAGGGGCCCAACATTTCCCAGCAGCGAAGCATCCTGCACACGAGCTGGGTGCAGAGGTTTTGCAATGCTGTGTGCTCGAGGCAGAGCAGCTCCTGCTGCAGGAAGCTCCCCGCACATGCTCTGATCCACAGCCGCGCGGCTTGGCGCGGGGAAGGCAGATTTTTGTGGCATCAGCAACAAGCAGAACCCTGATGCCTGGCTCGAAACCTTCCCCAAAACTATCAGGTCCAGTCTCACAGCACAAAGATGCTGGAATTTCTTCAGCACAACTGCAAGAATTTTTCTCCTTTTATTTTTTTTTTAATATTTTTAACTGTGGATAAACGAATGCCTTTTCTCCCCCCAGCCCTGTTCTGAGAGCAGCTTAAAACTCTCTTTGCTAAAATTTTCCAAAAAAATTCAGCCGGAGGCAGAGACATGTGAAGTTTCAGTCCAAATGGTTAAAGGCTGGCGTAGTTTCAAGCAACTGAAGACAGGGGCTTATAATCAGAAGTGTCAGGCAGCCTTAATTATATTATTTCCTGAAGGAAATAGTTTTCCCTGCCGAAGTCCAGGAGTTATTAAAAAAAGTTGACCTCACTGGAACCAATCAAGATGGAGACAAGAAGCCTGTGATGGATTCTTAAGGCAGGCGTGTTCGTGCATCTGTATTTTCAGGGGTCCAGGATTTTAGGACAGGTGTTACCAGACAAGCCTGGCTTTGCAACAGCTGAGAGCCAGGACCCAAGATGTGGAGCCCCCTCCCATCCATTCTCATGGAGTGCCCTGGGCAGGGGCATGGAGGAACCCCATGCACCCGGGGAGGGTGCTTGCCTACGCCCAGATCGATTGCCTTGCCAAGGCGAGCGAGGAAAAACAGCCGGATGCTTTGTAGCTGTCAGGAGCACACAGGCTTTTTGTCCGTGTCTTCCTCTGTGCCCATAAATAAAAGTGACAGCAACTTTATTTAGGACTTCTTCCAGTTAAGAGGGGATGGAAGAAAAGTGAAAAATTAAATCGTAGCTCAGCAGAGGCAGAGGGGGAAGGTCCCGGAGGCACAGCTCAGGCTGTGCCACTGCTGCAGCAGCCCAGGGTGGTGGCAGCCCTCACTCTCCAAAATCACCACCCGATCATCCCCATCAGTGCACCCCTCTCCCCTGCCCTTCCAGGTACAGAAATCCCAATTCCAATCCCGATCTCACAATGCAGCCTCTGCCTGCTGCTGCCCATCTGCTCCCCAGTGCAAGCATCTGGAGTAAGTCGAGGTGGAATAACTATGTGTCCTTAAATTCTAAAAGAGACTGAAACAACCCCCAAATAATCCAGAGGAGAAAGTCACATCTTCCCTGCACATATGCAAAGGTTGTACTTGTAGAATCAACAGCTGCCCTAAAAGGCAGCTCAACCCTGTGCAGCTCACCAGCAGGACTGAGCAGGGAGTGCACTGTCTCCACCAGCATCCACTACCACAGAAAGTCCTGTCTGTTTGGCTATAATCTCCAAGGAGTATTTTGCAACTGAGGAAAGACTTCCTTTCTATAAAAAAGCATGAGAAGAGACTCAAAGAGCAGGAGGAGGCAGAAGGCTGCTCTGCAAGAGGGCTGAGCAGCCTGCAGAACCAGGCCCGGCAATGCTCCAGCATGAGGGAGCACAGCCAGGGTTGGAGCATCCCAGTCTGGTCTCTCCCAGCTCCCTGCAGCATCTCCCAGCAGCACAGCACCTCGTGTCTCACAACAGTATTGCAACACATGTATAACACAAGCTTTGTTTCAACCTTCATCCTGCTTGCACCAGTGCTGAGCCAGAGTTATGCCACAAGACAAAATCCACTTCCTACAGAGACTGTATGATTGGTGCCAGTTCCCAGATGCTTAGGGGCTTGACTGCAGCTCATCTGGAGCTGTGCCATGCACTTGCACACAAACACAAAAACTCAGGGCAGGTGTGTAGGAACAGAACCCCCTCCCATCCTGAGGGATGAGCCCATCCTACGCAGAAAGGTTTAGGGTGGAAGTTGTGTGCAGGTCCCAAGGGAGAGAGGCTGCCAGTGACCTCATGGGTTTCTTCCACTGCTGCCCTCTCTGCTGCCATGAGTCAGAGATTAATGACAGGCCATTTGTCAGCACTGGTGGCATCATTGCCAATCTCATTTCTGAGCAGACATCTGACCTTGCTTGCCTCCCTGAGACCCGTGTTACCGCACGGCTCCAGCAGCCTCCTGACAGCTCCCAGGGGAAGCAACACAAGGCAGGGAACTGGGCTGTGACAGCTTGATCCTGAGTCAGGATGCACAGACAAACAGCTCAGGATGAGCAGTGAGTGTTTGTCAGCTCATGCCACTGCCTTACCCTCCTCCCAGCTGGCACCCAAGAAAGGGTATCTCTTGCCAAGCGCTGGGCTAGGTTATGGAGAAGGGAGATCCGTGCCCAAAGAGGAGGGCACAAGCAAAGCAAGCCTGGCCTGAAATCTGGAAGGAATGGGAAAGAGGGTGTGGGGGACACATGATCTTTTGCCCAAGCCTGCAGTATCTGTATCTCTGCCCACACTACCCAGCCAGCTGAAGTGATCAGCATGCAGTTCCAGCTGTGGTGCCCAGAGCTTCTCCACTGTCATTCATGACCCAGACTGAATCTTGATCCAGATTTCACTCAGTGAGGACACCAAGTAAAATCCAGACACAGATCCACCCTGCAGTCCTGAGCAGTGCTTGTATCCACGTCCTGAGGTGTGATTGACCTATGCCATGGGGTCCAGCACTCCTCTGCCCCAAACCAGACCGTGTTGTCACTGTACAAGTCCACTATATGACTGTCACTTGGTCTGGTCAGAACTGTCACAGTACTGGTCCTCACAGAAAGAGAGTAGTGAGACAACAAGAGGCACAGGGGAAGGGGAACAAAGCATCTTCTGCATCAGGGCATTCCGAGCACACCAAGGCTTTTCAGCCTGGGAGAAGGAGGAGGCAAGGCTTACTTAGCTACAGGACCTTGGGGTAGACACACTGTGTTGGCCAAACCATTTGTCCACACTGCTCCCTATTAAACAACAGAAAACAAATTATTTCCAGAGGAGCAGAGAAAATTCGAGAACACGTCTCCTGACAAGTGCTGATCCTGATGCAAGCTTTGCCTCCACACAACCTCAGCTTTAGACAGCCAGATGCATCCCCACCAGGAGGGATAAGACAACCACCAACACAAGCTCTTCTTCTGTGCCAAGTCAAGCCAGTTTCAGCTCTCATGCTTCTCAGAAGGAGAACAAATTAAAATTATGTGGGACTGGGAAAAGACCCACTTGGTTAAGATGAAGAAATCAGTGCCATTAAACGTCATTAGAATAATATGCCCAGAAAGTTTCATAAAAGGAGATACCATATGATTGAATGCTCTCCAGACCCTCATTTTACACAGATCCAAAACATCAGCCCAGAGCCTCTTTTAACAGCCAACTCTCACAACAATCAGGTTTTAGGTTTTGTTTTGTGATGTGTTGTTTTTTGGGGTTTTTTTCTTCCTGAGGAGCTTTTGGGTCTGCAATTGAAACTACAATTCCTTTAGCTCCTGGGAGGGGGGAGAAAATAAAAATCTTTTTTCATTAAGCTGGCATTTTTGCTTGTCAAAAGTATTTGACACAACTCTGACAGACTCGACCAGACATATAAATAAAAGATTTTAATCCTTCTGCTTCAGAGCTTAAGAAAAAGCTGCTGTCAGTCCACGCTAGTACAAGCTTTCTCCCACAGGTCACACTCCCTGGGGGTTGCCAGCACCCTCCTGGCACTCATGCTGGGACAGAGGGCACGTATCAGCCACACCAGCCTTTTTATGTAAGTAAAACCCCAGCAGCCCGTGTTACCCCTCTGCAGGCTGCTCCCTCAGAGACTGGATCAGCCTCCCCTGGCTCAAGCAGCACACAGCCGGCTCCAGCAGCAGGGAGGTGAGCAGCATCGATCCCTTCCTTCTCCTGCCACCATCCATATCTGGTAGCAGCATCGACCGAGCAGCATTGGATGCTGCATTTCCTCGGCCACCTGGGCTGTGCACCCGCTGCCGCCGAGCCTCCTTCCCCATCCGTCGTGTCAGCACGGCGGCCGCAGACGCCCTGACAAGACACAGAGCCGTGTTGGAGCCCATTTCAAAGTCCTTCTATCCTGTTCAAGCCAGAGAGGCTTATGTGTATGGATTTATACTGTTTGCCCCAATATTTAGCTACTGAGCTGACTAATCTGTGTGCAAGAAAAACCAAGGTGGCTCAGAGGCTGAGCAATGTGCATCATTCATCATTTAAATTAGCTATTGTCTTAATCCTCTTTAAACTACTGTATAATACATAAAGGAATGGATGTCCTATACGCTTAGGATATGCAGAAAAAACTCAGGCCGAAACTCAGAAATTTGGGCAGAAGTGAGAATGACAAATCCTACCAAGTCACAGAAGGAAAAGGAAACTTGTTGCAACCCCTGACAGATGGTTTAAAAACTTCTTGCTCTCTCCAGCCCAGCAGTCTTTAATTATTTACTAGACAGCTTCCCAATGACTTCCCAGGTAGCTTCCTAAAGCTCTTCTGCCCTCTCCCTTCATTACAACCCCACAATGAACTGTGGGCTCTGACCTGCAGCAGTCCATGTGGTCTTGCTGCTGTCCCAAGGATGTGCAGGCCTGTGGCCCAGGAGCTGGGACATCCCATTCCTGCATGAACTGTGGCTGTGCTGCTCTCAGAAAGGCAACGGCTCTGCCCAGCCCAGTGCCATGCTCTGGGCCATGCCTGGCAAACAGGCAGGCTCAGCTCAAGGATTAAAGCCTTGTTTGGCTATCCAGGATCATGCCACACATTGCTGCAGCACCTGGCCGGAGGGTGAACAAAACCAGGTTTCTTTATGGTAACAGCAAGGAGTGCAGGGGCAGAGGGAGGGACTGCAACAAGGCAGTGGCAAACAAGGCTTTAGTTCACTGCCTGCCGGAGCTGAGGGAACTAATAAACAGACAGATGAGCTAAATTGTCTTCTGAACCTCTGTATCAGTATTCACATTACAGAGCCTGCTTCCAGCAATTCCAGAGTATTAATAATAAATGCTACATAATTACAGCAGACTTGCTTTGTCCTCTCTTTCTGTTTACTGTCAACATCTCTTTAACCCTTTGCAGCCCACAGCTGGCTCTCCACTGGCACCAGACCCTCCACAGATGGCACAGCCCTGGCATCACTGATGGTCTCAGCTCTCTCCTTGGGCTGGTCAGGGTGCAAGGGGAGATGAAGGAAAGCTCAAGTGCTGATATACTCAGTAGGGATCACTTTCTACCTGTCAAAGTCCTGACAGTGTTGCTGCAGGGCATGAAAAAGAAGTATTTGAGGCCTCAGGAGCACCCTCCGGCTGGGATGAGCTGTGCAAACAGCATCTCCAACAAACAGAGTTGTAACAAGTCCCTGAGAGCCTCTTAACAGCAAAGAGGGTTTATGGCCTCTCCTGGTTTTAATTCCCTTTAGACTTGCAGCTGGATCTACCTTCCCCACACACATGCTTTGGGGTATCTCTTCCCTAGCCCATTGGGACCCTTCCTGCTGCACCCATGGTCCTTGGGCTGTCAGTTGTGACAACCACCTGGGATGCAAACACACAGTGCTGGGAGCTGGAAGTCAGCTCTGGAGCAATCAATGAAGGACATATTCCTGGGGAGACATAGGAGATGGCCCACACAGGTGCCAAGTCTGGCACCCAGGCAGAGAAGAAAAAAGTTTTTGGATAATCAAGTTTCAAACCAAACACCTCCTGTGTTTGAACAGTGGCCACATCCCCCATTCTCGGCAGCACCACAGCCCCACACAGCTGCTCTTCCCAAGTCTCCTTCCTCAGAGGCAAGCTGTGCCAAAACGCCTGCCCTGTCTGATCATTTCATGAGCTGATCCAAATGAGAGTTAAAGACCCTCTGGCACTTTTCCCCTGAATTTTTGAAGTGTTTCATCCAATGTAGCTGCAAACTGAACTCTGGAGCCTGCTTTACTTCCCACAGGACTCTCGGTAAGTATTTCTTCCTCAGTTGCAAGCAAAAAGCCTCAAAACCCTGAAGAAAGGCCCACATTAACAGTGCAATAGCAGTTTTTATCTGAGCACAGGTTTAATTTGCACCTTTCAGGCTAGCTGTCTCTTTTCCAGCCTTGCAGGGAGGCTGTCATGGCTCCTAACATGGCTTCAATAAGAGAACAAATACCTCAAATGGGATTTCTGCAAGAAATCAGCATGCAAAACAAAGTATGCCTGCCTTCCAGTGCAAATTAACTCAGCTTCTGACCCGACTACAGACCTTTCCAGACAGGAGACCCACTGGACAGCAAATGAATGCCAAACAACTTAGATGCAAATCTCTCCCTGCACAGAGAGCCTCAAATACTAAGAGAACACTTGGCTCAAACAGCTGGGCACTGAAAAGCCTTGGAATGGAAAAACACAAACAACTCAAACCCAGTTACATCACTCACACAGGGAAGGTGAGGCTGGAGTGACATAAGAACATCCATCCCTCAGACATTGTGTGTCCCACTCCATCCGGGACATGCATAGCATCCCCCAGTGCTGACATTCCTGCCACCCTTTTTCAGTGGTTCCCATAGCTGCACATATCCACTTTGCATTTTCTGTGCCATCTCTCCTCTGCCAGGTGAAACATAGAAGATTTTTTTTCTCCCTGNTCAGAGAATGGAACAGCAACTGGTCATTGAGGGAAAATCACTAAAGAAAAAGGAAGACAGCACTTCTATTCTAATGTGAGTGCAGACTCCAAGAAAAGTGAGAGGGACAGATGGTGCAAGGCCTGGGAGCAAGACACAAAGGCAGGAGTCCTCCAGACAACTTACACGGAATATGCATGCCAGAGAAGGATACAGCACAATGGGGACTGGGAAGAAATAGGATCATCATCTTTATATCCAGCTCTTTGTAGGACACTACCAGAAGGACTACTTGCAGAGCAACATACTACACAGTTAAAGCTAGCAGATCTCCCCAGGGTACTAGGAAGGACAAGTTCATCTCTGCTGGGGGGCCCTGGGTTGATTGTATCTCTGCTGTCTCTTCACTCACTGCCACCTTTGGCAAGGCAGCTCCAATTTCCACAGGACGGGGAACTGTGCCAAGGGCACTCGGCAGGCTGGAGTCCCCCACACCATCACAGGATGGTACAGCCAGCAAAGCAACAATCCATATGGACAGGAAGGGAAACCCACAAAGACCTGCAAGGAAAATGGCATATGTCAGCCCTGGAAAGGAAGATCCCGAGCTGGACTGGGGCACGTGCAACCTGTGCTGCTGGAGGAGCTCGCACTTGCAGAGGGAAGCGATGGCCCTGCCAGCCCCCCACAGCACCCGCCAGACACACGGGCAGCCCCAGCAATGCTGAGGTGGCTGTCACAGAAGGATGGCAAGGGTGGAAGTGCCTGGACTGATCCCTGCTCAGTGATCAACATTTGCCCCAGGATTATCAGCCAGCACTCATAGATGCAAATACAGAAAAGCATTAGCATTCTGAGGTCCCAGACTCATCTCCAGGACAACCTGCATCCCAAATCCCTGCCAGGGCTGTTTCCCTGCTTTCTAACAACATCCATGTCCAAACCCACCCCTCAAATCTCAGGACGCTCCTCGGCAGTTGATGACAGCACGTTGCAGGCTGTGCGAGCCTCTGGGGTCAGCCCCCTCTGCAAGCTATTTTAAAAAAAGACAGCAAGTTATTAATTACAAATTAAGCTGCTAATTGATACTAAGCTCTGCTAGCTCTAGGGGAAACAGAGGCAGAGCTGTGCCCCTCACACCACGGTTCACTGACTGCAAGCACAATATGAGGGGCCTGAGCTCCCCAAGAGAGTTGCTGAGGGCACAGTCATACCACTTCCAGCTTGAGCTGCACACCTCAGCTCAGAGATCTCTTAGTACTTCACTTCTTCCATCCCTGACCTGCCTTCAAGCACTGTGACAACCAAAGGCTCGAACACCCTCTCCCCACTGACAGTCAGACCCCAGTGCAAACCCACCACCCACAAGCGCCAGTGATTGCCTCCATCACACTTCTTCTATAACACAACAATCAGGAGTGGCAGCCCCAGGGCTCGCTCCAAATAAAGATTTCCTCTCTTGGAAGGATGAGCAATTTTCCTATCAACACAACCCAGCAGCAATTCAAGGTCTGCACAAAAAGCCTCAGGTTTGTCTAGTCCTGTGTGGACTCCTGCATCTTGCAGGGAATAAGGAGATGAAGCGATGCAAGAACTAGCCCATGCCAGGCAGGAAGGATCATGCCATTTGAAACCCTAGAGGTGAAGAAATCCCTCCTGCCACAAGTTCCTCAGCTCTGCCTTCTGAAAAGCTAAGAACACAGTGCAGAATTACTTCCTCTCTTAATAGTTAACAGGTATTAAGTAATAAAACAATAACATTAGTAAATAATGAATAAGAGACAGTAAAGTTCTAAAGTATTTCACCCCTTTGCCCCAACTTTGAAGTACATGGGAATCTCTTGCAAGAGAAGCTCAGCACTTGCCTGCTTTGGACAGACCTGCCTTGTCCAAGGGCTCTGCTGGAGCAGCACCAGTTCTGCTGGGTTTGGCAATCAAGAAGCTTGATGCCGAGGTCTCCATCCATCCACTCTTGCACTGCCCTTCTCCTCTGGCAGCTCAATTAAGCCTAACGAATTACATCCAGCACAAGTCATGAGCAAACACAGGAAGACTTGGCGACTGCAGTGCTGTGCAAGCAGAAGGTGAATAAATAAAATTGACTCAAGTTGATAGAAGATGCCAATTCAGTGGTAGAGAATCTGTAGTGAAACATCTGTTTGGGTGAGTGGCTCAAAAGAAGACAAAACAAAAATTACACAAAAGCAAGTTCTACCTTTAAATGGAAAAAACTCCAGAAAACTTTTATACTATTTCAACATTAAAGTTTTAGAAAAAAAACCCAAAAAAAACAAAACAAAAAAACCCCCACAAAACAAAACAAATAAAGCAGTGTCTTTGTAGTTACCAGAATGGATTTAGGATCAGAGCTACAGAATACTGTAGCCTGACCCAGATCTGAAATTAATGCCATCCAGAGGACATGCAACCAGCCATCTCAGGTACAGAGGCTCTGCAAGTCAGGGCTGAGCATCTTAAAGACAGGACTTTTCCCCATCTCCTATTCCTGTTGCAGTGTTTGACATGGAAATAAGATAATTCTCAATGCCTTACTGGCTGACTCCAAACTGGGCCGTGGTCTGCTGCCCTGCCCCTTGGTGCTTACAAAAAACACTCCACCTCCTTCCTCTCCCTACCCATCAAAGTTCAAGATTGCCATGATGCCCCTCAACATCCTGCTTCACCTTCCCTTCCGCTGGCTACACAGACCCACTGCTCCCAGCATCTCCAACATCATTCTTCTCCACAAACTCTCCGAGTTCCCCTGCCCAAAACCGCCCCAAGGAGTTTTGACCTCTCGTTCCCCCAGGAGATGATAGTGGGGAAATCTACAAACCACAACAAACTGCACAGCTTCCTCACAGGCAAGAAACCCTCCCCAAACCTAGTTGGATCCAGTTGTAAACAACAGCCACAGTTTTCTCTTCAAAAAACAGAGCCCTGCTCCATGGTGGCACAAACAGTTGCCGTTTCAAGACAGCTTCCCTCCTCCCCTCCCCTTCCCTTCCCCATTCAATTTGAAGTCAATTACAGGAAGGTTAATGGGGCAGAGAGGATGCCAGTTGGCTGGGTAATGATGTCAAAGCACCTGGCATTGCCTGGGCAACAGCTAGGCAGCGGGGATGCAAATGAAGGCACAGGATTGCACTTGGTCCCTCAAAACGAGCTGATGCAATTGAGCGTATCAGCATTAATGAACACGGAAATAACGAGACAGCACCCAGAGAAACAAGACACTGATGGTGGGTGGGGGCTGTGCTCACAGCAGGGAGACATGGTGATGGGCACCATGTTCTGGCTGTCAATGGGAGCAGCTTCCACTGCTGACATTCTCCCAAGGCTTCACCCAGATGTGCTCTGCATGGGTTAACACTCCAGCTTTGCACACCCGATACCAAATTGTGTTGATCTGCTGAAAGCTCCCCTTGTGTGGCTCCTGGCTCCTCTCCAGACAGTCTGTGACAGGAAGAGCAAGAGGAGAGATCGTGTGCGTCAAGAGGCCACATCTCAGAGTGACCTGATAAACACGAGGCCAAGGCAGCAAAGACCCAGGGGCAAGAGGTGCACAGGAGCAGAGGCACTTGAGGGCATTTCAGTGCAAAGAGCACCGACCTGCTCAGTGGGAAGGCTGTTCCAGCAGTGAAGGCCAGATTCTCCAAAGCTTGCAGTCCCCACAGCATCTGCAACCAATATTTTGAAGTTTTCAGGCAAAGGAACAGGAGCCTGTATGTGGGATGTTGTCTGCCAGTAGTGCACTTGGCACAGTGTTCTGCCATGGACCAAAACTACAGAGCAGCACATCAGAGTACTGCAAAGCCCCAGACAGCAGCAGAAAGTCCTTTCCAGCTTTGTTCCACCAGCTCCAACTGCTGTATCTTGTCTTTAGTCCACAAGCTCCATTAGATCCCCTCAGTGCATTTACTGCTTGCAAAGCCTTCACTCCAATACTATTCAGTACTTTTCTACCTGGCCTCTAAGACCATTGCATGCTACTGCTCTCCCTCTTTCCTGACACCACTCAAACCCCAGCACAGCTCTCGTGAAGCAGCTGTCTTTGGTCCTCATGCAGAGTTCATCCATCCCTCCAAATCTCAGTGGCGTAGGTGCTGGTACCCCTTTGTGCTCACTCTTTTCAACTCCACAGTCCACCCCCAAAATACACTCCAGGGCACCAACATCTCCAGCGGTATCCAGCACGGGGTCCCTCCGGGGCTCTGCTGCGCCACGAAAAGCTGCGTTAGAGGGACAGGGAAAGGCTGACAGCCTTTCTCACACCAGTGACTAGCAGAGCTTGCACAGTTGAGACACAGCTGTGCAAATGAGACCCCAGCAACCACCCCCCAGCCCCAGTGATTCCCCACAGGCGTGAAGAGCAGTATCAAGGACACAAAGAAGCCGACGCCACAGGGAAGCACTTGGGTCACGCATCCATTTACAAGGTCATCGCCCTGTGCCTCTTTAAAGTACTTCACTTTCGCCGGAGGCAAGTCAAGGTGACTCGGACAGACCGTGCTGCCGCTGCCCCTGTTCCCACCGATGCTCCCTGCTATCCCTTGCCCTTCCGCCCGGGGAGCCCAGGGCATCCTTCTCTGCCCTCTGGAAACGGCCCAGCAAAGCAGCAACTCCGGCCATAAATAACACTGGCAGTGGGTAAAAGCAGAGCAGCCGTGGGCTCAGCAGGGACCGGAGCATCCCTGGCCAACCCATATGCAGGCTCTGTGGGACCCAGCGCTTGCCTCGAGCAAACACCTTCCAAGCATCCTCTCTGCCCACCAGGGAGAGACCAGGCATATCTGGGCTCGAAGCAGCGCCATCCTGATGCCAGGTCTCTCCTTCGATCTCCACATCTTGCTTTTAAATGTCAGCAGTAAAACCAGCTACAGAGAGGGAATTAAATGGAGGAGGGGAGGGGGGAAAAAAAAAATAAAAAAAAAAAGGAGAGAAAGACGAAAGGGAGAAGAGACAGCTCTGCTAATGAGTCAGCCAGAAGTCTCAGAATCCATTTGAAACACGTAGGGCTTAATTTAACTTAATGGTTTTGTCAAACTTTGGCACTCTGTTAAAAGCACAGGAGAGCTGGTAATCCAAATGCCAGTGGCTCTGCCTTCGCTAGTCTCAAGAAAGCTGCTGTTCCAGTCCCCAGACAGATCCATCTGGTTTCATGCAGGCAGCAAGTATGGCCCTGGCTAATGCAGTCACTCATGAGGGTAGTTCTGTATTTACTTAGCACCGGCAGCAGCTCTGACTTTGCCCAGAACACAAAAAATAAACACAGCCACTGCATTTCTGAGCTTGTACATGTCTTAAGGCAGCTCCAGGCTTCTCCTGAAAACACGGCTCTGTCAGGGGAAGAGAGACTTGCAACTTACCCTCGGGAAGACAAAATGAAATCTCTGACCTATGCGGACTTTGGGAAGAAGTTGGAAGGAAAAAAAAAAGGATAGCAAACCCTTTGCTCGCAAGCAGACAGAGAAAGACATGAACTGAGCTGAAAAAGCTGGTTCCTCACCCAGCCCTGCTCTCTCTCCTCTTTGCAGCAGCCCTAGGTCACGGGCCCCCAGCAAACCCTGGGGATGAGATGGAGTGGGGCTCAACCTCAGGCAGCACTAGCTCTGCTGCTGTCAAACCCCTTTCTAGAGGAAAAAAAAGCAGAAATTTCGACCTGCCATTTAAGATGATCTTCCTTCTGCAGACTGAGCCCATCTTTACACACAATAAAGACAAGCAGAGAGTGTTTAACACTCCTTGCCTGCCCTGATGCCCTATTCTGGCAGTAGATTGGGAATTTGAGATGTCTCATTTTGGTTTTATATCCCCTCTATGGGCATCAGCAGATGAATTTCAACACCAGTCACTGCGTGATTCAAGCCACTGAGCCATGGGCACACCCGGGACAGCAACCAAGACACTCTCCTCTTTGCAATGACAACACCCAGTAGGGTCAAGCTCACCTGTTGAATCTTGGGAGGAGGATAAAACATCACTTTTAACCTTGCAACCATCTGCAGGACATCATTCACTGATCTGTCCTCTGCACCCATATGCTCCCACGCAGCAGCAACCACCACAGACTGGTGAGACCAGAGATGCTGCTGAGCTCTGCCCACATGCCCAGCTCCATATGCTCCCCACAGCAGATTCCAGAAACCTTCCTTTCCCTAAGGAAGTCTCCACTTCCCAGAACATTCCTCAACCTTCACTGAGAGGACCACGTGTGTGCCACATACCCCAAGACAGAGGGTGGTTTGAAGGGCCAGCACTAAAGGAAGCAATGCTGCCAACCCCCAGAGCAGAGGACTACAGNGCAGTGGATGCTTTTGAGCCTCTGCATCCCCTTAAACCTCCCCCTCCATCCCAGGACCTGGATTCCTGTTTGATTTAAGACACAAATGGGATCGAGTTTAAAGGTCTCAGCCTGGCCCTTGACTCCTTGGTGGGAGTCTTTCCACATCACAAAACCACCAGACAATTCAGCCTGATTGACAGCCTTTCAGGCAGAGGGGCCCGGAGCTGAGGGAGGGGAAGGGGCCGTGGGTTGGGGCTAAGGGGGGGCAGCCAGAGCAGTGCATGGGGCTGGGAGAGCAGGGGATGGCTGTGCAGTGGGGACAATGTTCAAGGTTTGTGCTTCCACAGGGAAAAAGGTTTTTGGGAAAGGCTGAAAGGCTAGAGCATCCTTGAGGAGCCATTAAGTTCCACTTAATACAGGCAAAATCCGAATTTCAGATAGCACATGCAAGGGGAGAATAGAGATTTGGTACAATGTACTTTTTCCTGAGGTATGGAGATGGCAGCATACACCACAGGAAGCAGGAAGCTGAGGGCAAGGCAGAATGGGGACCCCAGGCTCACAGAGAGGAGAGGAGTCAGTGACAGGCAAGAGCCAGGAGACACCAGGGATGGAAAAACAAGTGAGCAAAGCCAGAATTCAGTGACCCTGGGCTCAGCCACTGAGGCTGCAGCAAAGGCTAAGATGGCAGCACAGAAGCACACACACATGTGGACATTTGTCGTATTCTGCCTTGGCCCCTATCCCTGCTCTCCAGCTCTAGCAAAACCCAGCCCAGTGAAGGGACTTGACCAAGGTATCCCTGCAGCAACAGGCAGGACCCCAGAACAAGCAGCAGCAAAGATGAAGTGCTTCCTCACCTCCTCCACCCTTCTACTCCTCAACACCCCAGCTTAGGGGAGCTGGGCACACTGGTCAGCTCTCTCCAACATGGCTCTTCCCCCTGTTCCGAGGGTGATGCCAGCAAGCTTCATGGATCAGCAGAGCCCAGTCTTCCACTATATGTGGTCAGACCCTTCCAAGCCTATTCACCTTGCTAATTTTGAGGGAAGGTTCCCTTGAAAGTATTCTCAACTTGCAGCCTGGGTCAAACCCATGTTTGCCAGCCACTCTTCTCAGGAGGACAGGTCTGCAGCAGGATGAGAGTCATCACCTGGGGAGACCAGGCAAGGGAGTGTAAGAGGACCACAGGTATTTGTCACACTATCTTATTTATACCCCTTTTACACATAGGAAACCCTTTCTCCTTCCTTTTTTTCCCCCTCTCCTCTAAATAAAAGAGAAAAATTTTAAGCTGGTGCTCTAAAGCACAGCAACCGCCAGCCCATCTCCATGGCTTGCCAAGAGAGCAATTCATCCTCTGCCTCTATTCTGCACTAGGTAAAGCCCCCCCTCTCGCTTTTGTTCATCTCCTCGCTCTTTTGTCCGGCCCTGAAAGCGTTGATCACTCCTGCATGAGGAATGTGAAACTGATGTGATGTGATAGGAACAATGCTCCAGCCCCAGTCCTTGCAGCCACATCAAAGTCCCAATTTGCATGGCTTCCCCTTGCCTGCCTGTCCCCCTCTGCCCCCGGCCGTGCTCTGGCTGCTTCAGCGCCTTCATTGTCCTCCCAGCTTCGAGAAGCAGCCTTGGCCTCCTGCTAAAAGGCACTCGATGGCTCCCCATGCCTGCGCGTGGGAGAAGGGATCCACGGGCAGCATCTGGCTGGCAGGAGATGTGACAGCCCCAGGCGGCACTGCTGGCTAGGATGCACCAACATGCTCCCTCTGTTCATCCTGCTGCTGCTTGGTACCCATTCCCCAACGAGTGCCTCTCCCCAGGGCACTGCCAGGATGGGGTGGGGGCCTAAAAGGATGGAGAGTAAGAAACACAAATCCAGAGGTGTGGGGCAGTGAGGCCCAGCCCTGCTAGAGGATAATGGGGAAGTGTATTAGCATAAAAATTAGGACATTTCTAAACCAGTGAAAGGCACAGAGGTAGCTCACACTGAAAATGCTCTGTGCTTGCAGTATCTGGGGGAGGTAGGTACCTGCCTGTACTTCTGGTGCAGTGGGAGAGACCAGGATGCAGATGGTCAATGAGGACGAAACCTGACCACTGGACACCACCACAACTGCAAGCACTTCCAGCCCATGCAACAGCAATGGCAGTGGCAGAGGGCTCCGTGGATGCTGCAAAGGCCACTGGAGCAGCTGCAAAAACACAGCTCTGGAAGCCTCCTGCTGGGCTGCTGAACCCAGGAATGCTGTCACCAGGTAAAAATCCCATTGCTTACTTTGCAATGGGCAGCTACAACTCAATGCTAAGCAACGCCCTTCCCAAAGCACACTTCACAAGGAGTCAAGCTTGCCAGACTGCATCAGGTCAAAGGCTTTAACCCAGGAAAGGAGGCTGGTGAGAGAAAGCAAACCCTCCAGCAAGACAGAGAGCCTGTTCCACAGCAGCTGTGGCTCCAGAGCAAGCCTCTGTTGACATGACAGCAACTGGAAAGTGATTGCTCTACACCTCCCCAGGGTATCATCTGCCTCTAAGTCCAGCGGGAGCTCCAGGCAAGCCAGTTCCCTTTCCCTTCAGAGAGCATTCAGGTGCCTGCTGCCAGGCAGGGAGATACTAGCAGTACCTAGGCAAGGAAGGGGAAATCCAAGCAGTGGCTATGCCAGCTGTGGAGCAAGGGGGAGGCTGACATGGGACAGGTTCAGAGGAAAGCAGTAGTGGGGCCACACAAAACCTTGCAGCACCAGTCAGTGCTGGAAACAGGAGGGACCCTGATGTCTCTGCAAAACTGAGGGTTGCTGGTACACCTTGCAAGCTGAAGGACCTAATTTTTAGCAAAGAGGAAATAAACTTAGCTTACCCTTGCCATCAGGGCCCATGTAAGATTGATTTCCCATCCTCCCATCCTGAGGTATTGGGCTTTCATTCAGCCTTGACACCAGCCATGATGCTGAACTGGTCTGTGCCACTAACCAACACACAGAGATGGCCAGCACCTGGCTGCTGAACAACAGAGGCTTCCAGACCCAGCCATTTCCAACACAGAATGCAAGATCCAGGTGAATCTGAGAATCTGCAACCAAGACTTTGAGCCCAAGCACATCTCCACCTTGCACCTCATACAGATCAGTGATGAAGAGGGACTCCAGGTGTTCTGGCTTCAAATGCGCAGAAAACATAAACAGTTCAAGAGCCACGCCTGCATCATCAGCCCCAAGATCCAAATGCACTCATGGGTTATATGTAGTGCTATAGTGTTTAACAGGCACTTCTTAAGCATTTCCCAGGCCACCTCTACTCAAGCAGCCTCCCTTATTTTGAGATGCCCTACCTTTCTTCAGTTTTTACCTGGTTTTGCCTTTTTTTAAATAAGCTTATAAATGATAAGCTTTATAATTTGCTTATTATTTGCCCCCTGTTTGAGTGCCTCTGCTCCTCATCTCTGGCTGGAGCTCATAAGCCTGCCAAGGGATACAGCACTGGCAACTATTCCTGATTTATACTGATGGAGAATATAACTTCCCTTTACTAAAGTAAATAGAGTCACTACCAAGAGGCAGAGCACAATATTTTTTTATTAATGAGCATATTTCTGCCTCAGTGCTCACCGGGGAGGCAAGACAGTCAACATGGAAGAATGAAAACCCTCTTCCTAACACTCTGGGTCACATTTGCTACACAAGGAGTCTGCTGTTGTGCATTATACCTGGCCAATGTCACTCCTGTTTAGGAAAGGAGTCTCTGCTAGAGGAGGATCTTGGGGTATGATTAAGGAGGATATTTCATTCTGGCATTCAGACTTTTCCCTGCCAAGATGGTTTACCTTAGGATGATACCAGAAAGGCTGTTTTGTCCTCGCACACTAAACAGAGCCCCTAGCAGTTTTGAGGCTCCTTCATCAGGCTGGGGGAAGCATAGCACACCCAACCATGCGGTGCTCCCCTCTGCTGGACTCCCACCTGGCTATGCCCAGGGGATAAGGCTGAGAGTCTCCTGTGGTGGGCTGACCCAGGCTGTATGCCTGCCAAAGCTAATCTATCACTCCCTTAGCTGAACAGAGAAGGTAGAAAATACAGCAAAAGCTCCTCAGTCAGGATTAGGACAGGGAGAAATCACTCACCTATTACAGTCATTGGCAAAACAGAGTCAGCTTGGGGAAATTAATGTATTTTATTACCAATCGAATTAGAATAGGGTAATGAGAAATTAAACCAAATCTTTAAACACCTTCCCCCTACCTCCTCCTTCTTCCTGGGCTCAACTTCACCCACAATTCTCTTTACCTTCTCTCTCACAGAGGCTCAGGAGAATGGAGATTAGAGGATGCAGTCAGTTCATCACGTTGTTTCTGCTGCTCCTTCCTCCACAGAAGCTGGAATTCTCACACTCTTCCCATGCTCCAGAGTGGACTCCCTCCCACAGAAGCCAGTCCTACACAAACTACTCCAATGTGAGTCCATCTCACCAGCTGCAGTTCATCAACTTCTCCAGTACAGGTCCCCTCTACACGGTTAGGAACAGCCTGTTCCAATGTGGGTTCCCCACAGCTCTCAAGTCCTTCCAGAAAACCTGCTCCAGAGTGGGCTCCTCTCCTCAGGTCCTGCCAGGAGCCTGCTCCAGCACAGGGTCACAGCCTCCTTTGGGCATCAACCTGTGATGGTGGATCTTTCACAGAATGCACATGGATATCTGCCCCAGGATGGACCTCCAGAGGCTGTAGGGACACTGTTGCCTCACCTGGGTCACCCTCTCATGGGCTGCAGGGCAATCTCCACTCTGATACCTAGACCACCTCCTCTCTCTAGGCCTTTGCTGTCTGCAGAGCTGTCATTCTCACATACCCTCAGTCCTCTCTTCTCTGACTGCAACTGCAATTTTTTCCTCCATTTAAACCTGTTATCACAGAGTCTCTACCATAGTTGCTGGTGGGCCTGGCCATGGCCAGTGCCAGGTCTGTCTTGGGGCCAGCTGTTATTGGTTCTGTCAGACACAATGTTCTGTCTCCCACTCCTACCACCAAAGCCTTGCACACAAACCCAATAGATCCCCATGCCCCCAGCCCTGGGAGATTGTTTTTCTGTAGCTATAATGGTGCAAACAAGTAATTTTGCTCAGAGCCTGCAAGGCTGCAGGACGGGAGCCTTGTTCTCATGTTTTGGCAGTGAGCTGTTGCAGAGGAGGGCACAGATAAGATGCTGTACGCCTCTCCAGTGCCCCAATTCCCCAGCCCTCCACACAGCTGTGAGCAAGACAGGACAGAGATATCACTCCAACAGCAGGATCCTTGCCAATGCAGCATCAGGAACAGGGAACAAGTGCTTTGTGCCAGTAAGGGACACAGTGATCCTCACACTGTGCTCACTGGGCATCACCCTCTAAAAGTGGGAAAAGACTGCAGAACCTCCTGCCCCTGCAAGCAAGGCTGGGTATCATTCCTCCCCTGGGGGTCAGGGACCAGGAGACATCTGACCTTTTTCTTTACTCCACCCCAGTGGTCCTCACAAGCTCCTGGCCACCTCCAGCAGGTGATGCTGACCCCATGGGATGATGCATCTGGAGGAAATCCCCTTGACTTACCCTACACCAGCATGGCAGCATGCTGGAGCTCAACACTTCTAACCCTTGCAGCCCATGGAGAGCCAAAATGCAGCGAGACAGAACAGACCCACCTGGCTCGCTGTCTCCAATTGCCACTGGAGTCATGCCACAGGTGGAGAGATCTTAAATATAGCTGGACAGATGTTGTTTCAGGGCTTCCTAGTTCTCTGTCCCTAATTCATTCCTGGTTTCTGCAAGACACAGTTAATTCCTGACCAGCCACCACACGTGCGTCTTTCTTTGCTTTCAATTCGCCCAGCAAAATCCATTTACCCTGCCTGTCTCATCCGGTTTCCATCAAGCCTGCTGAATTCTCCTCCAGTGAAATAAGCAAGCTTACTGTAACACCCTCTTTTGTAAGAGCATGGTGAAAATGACAGTCTTTCTGGTACCTGACTATTTCCCTTCACAGGAGCTAAACATTGCTTGTTTTCAATTGTGAACTGTTCTGACTTCTTAAAATGCATGAAAGTACCAAGAGAGTCAATTCAACCGGGAAAGAAGTTTCTAAAAGAGAATATTTACTTACCTTGCAGTTTCCTGTGGAGAAATTTAGGCTGGTAATTTACTAGCCAAGGCTGTGGGGGTTTGCAGGTGGACACGAGGGGGAAGCAATGCAATTCAACATCTGCCTCATACAGAGGCAGCCATGAGGAGACAGAGATCAAATTATGGTTTAAGGTGCCTGGTTCCAAAGCCCCACTCAGTGGGTTTGCGGGAGACAGAGCAAAAGCTCCCCCAGCTTGCACAGCCTGGATTTTTTTTTTTTTTTTTTTTTTTTTTTTTTTACTTTTGGTGTCAGAGCCACAAACCACATTTGGATCTAGCAAAAGACAACGCCAGTCCTTTCCAATATGTATTTTCCACCTCAAGGCACAGCTCCTTAGGTGACTGAATTTGAGGCAAGAAAGAGAGGACAGAAAACACAGACCTTTTCCTCCCATACTCCCTGCTCCTTCCTCATTGTTTTTCTAGCGGCACACACTCATGACAAAGGAGCTACAAGACACCAAAGTTATTGGCCCTGTGACAAATGCTACCAAAGGACCAGCATGTGAGTCAGAGTGACCCTCTGACCCAAAACCAGCCAGAGAACCAGGTCAAGCTGCTATCTGCAAGCACCTGGAAGATCCACAGTGTTAACTTCTGCCCAGACATCAGCAGCCTCAGAGCAGGAGAGAGTCCCCAGGGATGCACACCAAGAAAGGAGACCACCAGAGAGTTCTCCTCCCATCCCCACTCCTGCCTAAGCAGGGCAATTGTACATCTGGAGCCAGGCAGCTGATGGGAACCCAGCATGGTGCACACCAAACTATGCAGAAGGAAACCTGGCCTCTGGACTCCATTCACAAGATGCTTGAAGTCTGATGCTTTCAGCACAGGAAACATCCAAACTCCTTACACTTTAGAATTTAATTTCCCTCCTGCAGTAGCCTGGAGTTTTCATTTCTCATCCTCTCTTGTTTTGGTTTCCTTACAGTCTTTTCACATCCTTGCCTTTTTTTTTTTTCTTTTTTTGGCGGCTCCTCAAGTTTCATTTTCTTTTCCAAGTTACACATGATGAATTTAAGACTTCTGCCACTCCTCTCTGCTCATTAGCAGACATAAATTAAAAGCAGAATTAAAGAGATTACTTGCAATGCCACTTGAGACACCTTCAAGCCTCTTATTGCTTTACCATGTAGTGTGAATTCTGACCCACCAAGGGACTTTACATTCAGACTTTGCCAAGTGTTTATCTATGTTCTGTTGGATAGGTTCGGCAGAAGAGCTCTCATCCTTCTCAGAAATAAAGTAAGATTAAGGCTTTGCTGGAAGTTTTCCATTCTTGCATCAAGTTTTGTTGCAAAAAAGTTACCAACTGCTTTGCTGTTTTGACACTAAGGAGCAGATATGACCCACTTGCAGGAAAAAAAAACCCCTCAAACACCAAAAAACCCACAAAAACAACAAAACAAACATGCAACAAATGATTTGTTTGTTTGTTTCATGGAGATTGTAGGATGTCACTAGACCTGTACTGGAAACAACTACCACCTGCAGGGTCCTGGTCAGACACAGACTCCCACAGAGATCAGGGCTACAGCAATCCAAGGAAAATCACTGCACACCAGCCCACTGCCAGGACCGAGAGCATGCTGTTGATTTCTAGACTTCCAGGTGACAAACAGCTGAGGATCTGAAGAGTTTTACTGCTATGCTCAGCTGCACCTATCACCTCCCCTCTGTGATCCTGTGTGTCAGGGAAGAGGCTGAGAGAGATGCCAGTTGCTCCATGCTCATGGGTGTGCTGACATTTGCACTCAGCAGCTCAGGGACACAGTCTGAGTCCACAGTTATTTCTGAAGTCTCATATGATGTTCACAGGTACAGCCTCTGTTGTTAAAAGTTCAGCTGGCACAAACCAGAGGGCACAGGGCTTACAGAGTTCTGCCTGTCCCACAGCACCATTCATATCCTGATGATCCCATAAAGATCCAGGCAAGATGCAAAACTGAGCTCAAGTGCCCCAGGGATGGAGGGCAGCGCACTCAACCACCTGTGGGAAAAGAGCAGCACGAAGGACTGAGCATGTGTCAGGAGATATTCTACCCCAGCTGGACACCGGAAAGGGGCTGGGAGTGATGAGGATGGAGCACAAAGCCAACAGCTCAACAACTGTCAGCTCAGAGCGCCAAGGCACGGCGAGCGCACACGGGCCATCACTGCTACGTAAGACACCACATGCCTTAATCTCTCCCAGGGGAGAGAACCTCCTCCAGCCCAGGCTGTTTGTGTACTCAGCTAATTCTGTTGCCTGACTTTCCACCTACTTGCTCAGCAGAAAACCGATCCTCCCAAGTAATCATCACTATTTCATCCCTGCCCTCGGACCCGAGGCCATGGCATAAGCAAAACCCTGCCATGCTGCATCAGCTGCACACCCAGTGTCACAAGGGCAACTGGCTCTCCTTACTGTGCCCCCTTTGCTGAAGCTCCTCTTCCAGGCTGAGCACCATCTATGCCAGCACAATCAAATACTGCAGTCCACTTGTTCACCTAAACAAGCCTCCTATATCCTAAAATGCCATTCCAAATCCCCTCTGTGGCTCTTGCACACAAGTCAGGCTATTCAAGCGCAGTAATATAATTATGGAGGAAAAATGCCCTGCTTACACCAGGGGGTATCCTTAACAGCATGAGCTTAGTATTAGCCCTTTCTAGAGCACAGTGAGACTGTTCCTGGCTGCTGTCTCCAGTGCTGGTGTCCCCATTTGTGGAAAAAAAAAAAAAAAAAAAAAAAAAAGGTTGTGGAAGTGGAACAGCTTCCAAAAGGAATTAGGAGAATGAATTGGGAACTGGAAAGCCTGCTGTGCAGACACAGGCTTGAGTGCTCAATTGGTTCAACTAAGCCAAAAGATGATCAGGAGAGGATTTAATCACCCCCTGCAAAAGCGCAGGGAGAAGATTTCTGCTGGTAGTGGGACTCTCGTCCAGGACTGCCCAGATTCCACCCAGCAAAGGCAAAGGAGACAACTCAGCTTGTGGGTCAATTTAAGAGGGCAAACTAGGCTGGGAGGCAAGTATTATGCCCAGGTCTCAGCTGCAACTGCAAGCCACCCTGCCTATTAGGGCCTGAGCTGTAACAGAGCAGGGCAGATGAATACTGGAGGTGCCCTGGTCCCCTCCCTGGACCTCCCAAAAAGATGAATGAGAAGCTAACCTGCGTCACAACACCAAGGGCATCTAATGACAGCCCACTCTGAGATGTCCCTCTGCACCTTTCTTTATCTCTTCATTTCACATGTAAGAGACCTGCCAGAGGAGAAGCCCATGTTCCCAGAGTCAGGCCAATGAAAAAAGAGAAGACATATTATATTGCTTTCAAAATGCAAGCCAGCTATCCTCACTGGATCAAGGGGAGGATCACTTTGGACAGACCAGCAACCTCAAGAGGTCAACACAAGCATTCCCTGTATTTCACCATCACTTTGAAGTCCCACTGTTCTTCCATTCTTGCTTCCATATTGCAACCAGTTTTGTCAGGGAAGCTCTGCAACTCTAAAACTTGTCTGCAACACCAAAGCCTGGTCTTCACTCCTCCCTCCAGCTGTAGCTCACTTCACCTTTAAGGCAAGGCTGCCTGGGATGCCTCTTTGAGCTGAGTAATAACTGGCAGGCATCTTTCACGCTGGGGCTGTAATCCCATTTCAGAGGTGCATCCTGGAGCTGAACTTGCACATGACAGTGCTGAGACATTATACCTCGTGTGGGGACAGGAACAGCTCACTGGGAGCCCTTCTTGCCCCTAAGACTGGGGCATCCTTTGCACTGTCAACACCCCTGGCACCAGACTACCTTCTTTTTTTAAAACAAAGGGACACAGTTATTTACATTCCATCATTAATTCCCTTAATGCCCTGAAGAGTATTTACTGAGGTTAGCCAAGCATTTGAGATGCTTGCAAAGTACCCTCAAGCTTTCCTTAATAGCTATTTCTGTATAGTCATGTTTTGTTCCCAATCTCCCACACATCTCTTTGGGCTTTTTTCGTCTTGCTAAAGACAGGTATAAAGAGACGGCAAGGATCTCAATCATCGAGGGAAATAAATTGGTGAGAAAACAATTCTATTTAATGGACCTATTGTCTCTCTTCTATTTTCTTCTCCCTGGCAGTACTGTGAAAAAGCCTTTCTCCTTCCTTCCATCACCAGCTGGAAAGGCTGAGATCATACAATGCAGACACTGCAGACACTTCCACACCGTAACTTAGCGATTCATCCCACTGTGAACTCCACACTCCTCTCTGGCATCCAACAGCATCCTTCCAGATGAGTTTTTAATAGTTTGACTGTTCTTCCCAGGCCTGCAGAAATCCACAAATGAGCACACTTCTTCATTTTACATCCCTCACTGCTGCATGTCTTCTGACAATTTTTTCCATTCCTGGTACTCTTCCTGATGCAATTCTCCAGGGCCACTTCACACCTCTGAGAGCCTCCTATTTTAAAGTCCACTTTCTACATCACTTTCCCCAGGTACAGAATTATTAACCTAAAAATGCAACTGGGCAAGGTATTCTGGGGATATAAAGCTTCGTACAACCTCACAGCGAGAATCCTGTCCCAGGCATTTTTTCCTCCCACAACAGCCCTTCACTGTTTCACCACAGCTTTCCCATCACCTTCTCCTGAAGGCAGCTAGAACCAACACAAGTTCTTTGGTCACCAGACTTCTGTGTGCTTGCAATGCTGCCACTCAACATCAGTGGGGTCAGTGCTGAACCATCTTGCCCACACCATCCATGCAGTCGTGTCTCTGCAGCATTCCCAGAGCCTTCAGCTGGACAGCAACTCCAACACCACTCACACAGCAAGAGGCCCTTCCTGCAAAGATTTAGAGCCTGTGCAGATACAGCAGAGTGGGGAAGAAAAAAACACAAAACAAAACCTTGTCTAGAGAGAGGAAGGCAACTGGTTGCAGGGCAGCAAGCAGAGCAGGCTGTGTGTGCTCCCTCTCCACTGCCTGAGGTGCTCATCTGTAACCACTCCTGCCTGGCTGGTGGCGGCCGGAGCACAAGCGTGGCTTCCGGACACCAGGGCAAGGAAACCTCTGTGAGGAGGGAGGGGAGACCAGAAGAACCAGCCAAAAAAGGCTGTTTTGGTTTTGCATGAACTCTACCCACCCTTCACCTTCAGGGACACTTCCTGCTCTTGCCACAAGTAACAAGCACACATAATTGAAGGAAAACATAATTTCCCGGAGCACTTCTGATCTGTATTATCCATGCTCATTACAAGCTCTGAGGCACATTCTGGTCTCCATCAGCTCCAAGCAAACAGGAAAGTGCAACATAGGCGTAAGGGGCAGAACTGCTGCTGGGAATGCACAAAAACCAAACCAAAACCACTTAGTAGTTCTTGAAGGACCTGCAAAGACACATGGACTTGTGCTCAGGCTAGGATATCAAAAGCTAGGGCACTTGCACAGTCCAAGTTGCCTCTTTGAGCTTATCCAAGAGAGTGAATCTAACTGGGCAGTCCTGAGACATCAGAAGTCTCATCTATTGACTTCTTTGGGTTTTGTCCTGCCCTTCTTCAGGTTGCCTCCTAACCTTGGCAACCTCACTGGTCAGTCTAATAAAATGATTACTTGGAAAAAGGAAGAAGTTTTTCTCCCTTTTCAGTAATTTTCTTAAATTTTGAGGGGGTATCCTTTTTTTAGGTTTGTTTTTTGGTTTTTGGGTTTGTTTTTTCTTTTTTTTTTTTTTTGCCATTACACATGGAAGTTAGTTACTGCAAAGCTTTATCTTCTTCTGCTCTGCTGCCATGGCTTGTTGGAGCCTCCCAGGAGGTGACTGGACAGACGCATGAGGCTTCAGGCCACCCACTGTCTCACCCCTGCATCTCACAGCTCCTCCTCACTTGGAGAATTTTCAAAAAGGTGTTCAGGGACCACATTGCACCAGCTCACTGTAGAAAGGCCCTATGCTCAGCAGCAATGCATTAGTAGGAAAGCAGCAAAAAAAGTAGATAAGCAAGAAGACTTAGGGGAAAAAATTTGCTTTGGCAGCATATTCAAGGTGCCTTTCTCCAGAAGAGCAATGAAGATCCAGAAGAGATGCTGCACACAGCCCACATACTAAAATCAGACTGCATTTGTTTTTCTTTTAATAGCATTAGTCTCAATCAAGGAAGCAGAAGAGGCCTGGCCAAGCTGGACAGAGGGTAACTGCATATGGAACTACCCCCAGCAGTGCTGTTTTCCTCTGGAGGATGGTGGGAGGCACGGATCTGGAAACATCACCCACCTACAAGTCATCTCCTGCAGCTGCTGTGACAAATGTGGGGACAGATGGGGAAAGAGTGATGGGAGGCAGCAGTGACAAGCTGCAGCAACACACCACCTTCCTTTAAACAGCCTCTTTGTGTGGAGAATCAGGCTCCTGCTTGCTTCATATTCACCTCTACCCAAAACTATCTCCCACTCACTCAAACCTCAACTCTCTCCTCTCTTCACCCCTTCTTGCTCCTTTTCTTCCTTCTCTGCTCCTATCAGGGCCACGAAATTCTCTGGTTCAGCACCTTCCATTTGTGAATTATGTGATTTATACCATCTCCAGCCTGGTAAACCATGAGAAACTGGAGAAGATCCAGGAATGCAGGAAGCATGTCGGCCTTGGCAAAGACAAGAAACAGAGGAAGAAACTGTATGGGAACTAGATGGGCTCTTCCTTCGCCTGGTGCCCAGCCTCTCTTTCCCAAGTCGTGTGATTTATCTCTCTCCGGACCATCTCTGCAGGAACCAGGTCCATTACAGAAATTAAAATGTGCTCCTGCCAGCAGCTGGCAGGATCAAACCCTCAGCACGCCTGTCCCCTCCAGGCAGGGATGGCAGACACCATGGAGCTTGCAGCCAAGTGCACCAGAGGAGGTGCCAAGAGAAGCTCCTGCACTGCACCCCAATGGGCCACCAGCTTTAGAGTGTGCTGGCCAGTGGCACAACTCAGAGGGCCAGCCAAATGCCAGTCTGAAGATGGCATCTGGCACAGCCAGGCTTCCAGGAGCAGTGGGAGAGTAAACACAGATCTGCCATGGCATTGCTTGCAACCCACAGCATAAGCACACCCAAGGTGTTAGAGAGGCATCAGGATGCTTCAACACTGAGACTGAGCTTGGGGTGCAGGGAGAATAAAACCCTCTCCCTTCTCCCCACAGCTTCCCTTCCTAAGAAAAGATCCCCAGTAAGAATATGCCTGAATCAAGGCAAGATTCACTTCCCAGGACAAATAACTATCACAGGAGGGTGGTTGCTGCAGGTACTGCTAGAATATGTGGCCAACCAAGAGATTCTTCCCTGAAAGAACGGCTTCAGATTCACTCACACATGAGGAACCCTAGAAGAGGCAGTTTGATGTCTCACTGACTGCAAACACATCAAGGTCATTATCATTCCCTACAAAAATCTTCTTTGCTCATGTATTTCCAAATGATAACACGAGAGCATTCAATCTTGAAGACGTTTGTGCTCTGAGCTGGTGACAGCTCTGGAGAAAGCACAGGAATAAATGTCTGGGGAAGCATATTTGAAGGGCTCAGAGCTGGCAAGGCAGGCACAAACTTCTCCTGAGCAAGATGAGCTCAGTCAGGCATTACTGACTGAAACAAGAAGAGAGAAATGCAACCCATGCTGGGAGGAGACGAATTCCAGGTGCCCCTTCCCAGTCCCGTGCAGCAGCATGTTGCTCCCTAGGACCAGCATTCCTCAACCCAAGGCACTGAAGGCACAACTGAGCAGCCCAAATACTGCTGCAGAGGGAAAACCTGACAGCCACACAGCAGCATTTGCACACACAGGCAGCTGTGGGAGAGGGAGAACAGGCTTGTGAGCAGAGAAATGTTGGAGTATATGATAGAACAGCCCATGGATTTTTGTCATAAGAGAAAAGATGGGCATTAAAAGTTGGGAATGCAGTTCTGAAGGCTCAGATCTTCATGGCAACAGCAAGACCAGGAAAGAAAGCCTTACAACCAAGGGGCCTTAAAACTCCCAGTGTTTCCTTGATGCAGAGAATGCAGATGATGTGCACAGACCCTGGCCTTAACAGTAGGACAAGGTGTCCTTGTGCACTCAAGCACTAAACCAGGAGCTTGTTCCACCTGAGGTTCTGCTGGCCTTTTACAACCAAAGGGCAGAGAAGAAACCACCAGCTTTGGCAGGAGTATCAGACAATTTTCTTTTTTAATGAATTTCCTGCAAACAGACTTCTTGCTGGTACTTTCCATTGCTTAAGACAAAAGAATGGAAGTTATCATGTGGACAGTCAGAATACTGCCATGCCAACAATCAGCCTAATCCCTCTGATTAGAAGAGGATTTGGGAAAAAAAATAAAAAAAGAAAAGAAAAAAAAAAAGGGGGAGAGATTTCCTTACCTCCTTCTGCAGTATTTCAAACCAACCCGCCTCGTCCTGTGCCACAAAATAACCTTTTACGAGGCTGTCCTCAGCCCAGCCTAGACATGACAAGGCATTGAGCGCTCTATCTTAAGGACAGATATCTAATTCTTAAGACCATGTCCTGTTAAAGGGATCACAGCAATCTGCCCACATCACGGCAATATCCTCCTGCACATCACCTGGGAGAGCCTGGGGTGACACCACCCTGGGCCGGATCTGAGCCCTGACCTCCCAGTGCCCTTTCAAGCCTTCTGCACTCTGCTCCCTGCATGGCCATGATACTCTGGCTCCCGGTCACAAGGAACCTGCCAGGATTGCTGATCAGCTGCATGATCTGCTTAAGAGGGGAAGATCAAAACACACCAACCAGCTCCTCTGCAGCTTGTGCCATTTCTGTCCTATGCCTCTCAGTTCCCAGGGAAGCTCTGGGATCAGGCAGGTGCAGGTAGCGCTGGATGGGCTTACTGATGCCTCTCCCCCAGGAGATGGAAGATGCTGGAGAAACATGGCAGCTTTGCAACCAAATGCAAATCCAAATCCCCAATACAAATGTGGGAAACAGCAGAAGGAAAAGCAAAAGTACCCTTTGGCAGGTCCCTTTCTCCCAGGGAAGGTCACTCGGGCCAGCAGATGCAGGGAGGCGTCAGAGCGGGGCTCTCCATCAGCTGTTGACAGCACAGACACTTCATCTTCCGCCAGCAGGAATGTCTGGGCAGCCCTGCATAAGCTCCCCAGTACTCTGGACCATCACCAAGTGACAGTTCATCCTCATTCTCCCATCCTTGCCAGCCTCCTGACCATCCATTCCCTAAATAGCTTGGATCATTTCAAAGGGATGGTACAAGGAACAAGAGGTTAAAAAAAAAATCTTCTCCCTCTCTCACCTGCCTGTGCAGCATCTCGGTCTGAGGCTCTGGGTCAAACAGCCTCCTTCAGTTCAAGGCAGATGGAATCCTGTGATTTTTAAGCGACCATCTGTGACCCAGAGCTGCAGCGTGGAGGGAGTGGATACAGACCTGCATCTTAAGTAGATTGGATTTTGTATTACACTGACACAGCACAGACAGCACAGAGATTCCCCAAAGGCTTCACAGCCAGATGTAACAGCAATGTGCGAGGCTTAATGCCATGCAGGGAACATGCTCTCCACTGGCTGCAGCCTGGCTGCTCAGACCCTGCCCCATCATGGAGAACACAAACCAGCAGGTCCTCTATTTTTTTCTGCCAGAAAAGAGCTACAGCCACTCAGCTTTTGGTTACCCAAAAGAATGTAGGCACACTGCTACCAAGGCTGTTATGCACCACCTCTGCAGGCTAGGTCCTGGTGAGGGTTATCCTAATCTGAAAGCACCAAACCAGCCTGCCATGATCTATAGAAGGAGCAAGAGACCACACTCAGCTGGGGAGCAACACCAAAACACTCCCATCTGCCTGAGCATCACTCCCACTGAAGAACAATAGGCACATGGCAGAGCTGGGAGCATTCAGCATCTTTCCCACTAGTGTTTCCTTCTTTGGATCAATCACAGCTCATCCCTGCTCTGCAAACATCCCTGTGCATCACTGCCCCCGCCAAGAGCCAAGTTCTGCAGCTCAAGGGCAAGCAGATGGTAGAAAGCCACACTTGCAGTGGGAGCAGAGCAGGAAGCCTTCGAATCAAGCTACAAATGCAATACAGCCAACGCTGCTCCAACTGGCAAGCCCTCTGGTGTGCATAAGTGTTGCCTCCCAGCATCTGAACATTGCCTTCAATTTACACATGACGACAGTAGTTAACACCTCATCTCCAATGGACTAAGGCTGGATGGTCACAACCTTGCTCCATCTCCAGCACAACTTTCTGCCATGCCAAAGTCACTCATGACCCTTTTCCTCCTGATCACAAGGGCACTGCCAGAGGCTCACCAGAACTGGTGCTGCCAGTTCGTAGGCTCTTCTTCTGAATTTAAAAATGTGTAGAGAAATCTGTGAAGTATTTTTCAGGCTGAGATGCTGACATTTTATTTGCCCAGTATGAGCACCCTCAGTTGCTTTATTGCATAGATGTAATTGGACAAAGCACCAAGAACAGAAAAGGATGGGGAAAACCTCTGTGAGGTGCTTGATTTGCTGGGATTTGCTTGATCTTACAGCTGTTACACATCAGTGCTGAAGATGTACAACTAGATTACTGTCATACAGCATAAAACCTGTACCTGGAGACGCTTGACAAGGCACATCTGGGCAGAGGAGGGACGCAGTACGAAGCTGGGGTGCACAGCACCACCAAGGCTCCTCACAGCACAGAGCCTTGCTGGAGGGCACCTTGCAGCTGCAGGTACAAAAACACAGGCTTTGCAGTGATGGAGTGTGAGGGACGAGATTCCCACTCAACCCTGATAGTAGCTGAGACCCCACAGAAAGAGGGAGAAAAAGCCTGCTCATCCAGGTCCTCAGCTCTTCCCAAGAGTGGGTGGGTGGTGTGGTGATGCTGTGGGTAATCAGGACTTGCTTTCTTAGAATCCATGCACTTAGACCAATTCACAACAGAGGGGGAAAAAAACCCCCAACCTCTTTGCTTTTGAGACTGTCAAAGGCTGGAGTTATAGTGCATGCCCACCCTGTTGCTACGCTATTCCTCGCATGTCCATGACTGTCCACCACCAGGGACATTTGGCTGCACTGACCAAGCCATTCTCAAGGAATAAGCCAGCCTAAAGCATGCAGCAGTAAAGCACTGGGGCAGATATTTTGATTCACATTTGCAAGGGGTTTTGACAGGAGCAAAGACAGAACATTTCAAGCATTCCTTTCAGTCAGCATGCATCCTGGCCCATGAGACCTCTCCTAGGGCAAGGCACAAGAACAATCTCTTTGAAATCAAGGGCTCCTTTGTCACCCTGCTGCAAGCCATTTGACCTTCAGAGTCAGAAGGAAGCTCATGTCACAAGTGGTCTGATGGGCCTGGGTTGGGAGCGAGCCCAGGCACTTGAGAAGGACCACAGCCTGACTGCCAACCCCAGCATCTCAGCATAGAGATAAACAGACCCTGAGCCCCAGCACTCAGCTCTGAAAACACTTGTTTTGACTCAGCACATTTTCTCTGACAGCCAGACGCAGAAGGTCAGTCCGACCAGGCTTCCATGTACAAGACATATCCTTGCCAAGAATGAAAAGTCTCAGGCCAGGCTGTGCCACAGGTGCCCAGAGAAGGTTGAAGCCTTTGAAACAGACTTCATTTCACCAACAGTATCTTCCATTTCTTTTAAATGCATCAATCCCTCCTGACCTCTCTGCTCTGAGGAAGGAGATTGCACATCCCTCTTCATTCATTCTCTGCTCTCCCTATCATTGCCCCACCTCGAATATTTGTAGCTCTCTTCCCTGCATCAAACCACAGAGATATTTATTATGGAGCACAGGACTTCTGAATGATACATGGAGACAGCTGATCCCACAAAGGGTAAGAGCCAGCAGAACTTCTGCCCTAAAATTCACCAAGTATCCTGGTGCAGCCTTTTGAGAACTGCTTGCTATGGACAAGCTCTCACCCACACCAGAAACCTTGACAAAGTTAGAGCTAACGTGAGTTGTTATTGCTGTGACACGTCTGACCTGCAGCTGTGCTGCCAGGGACTGCTCTCCCCAGGGACTGTGCCTCCTGGTCTGCACCAAGGTGGGACCATAGCACCGCCAAGCCACTGCAGAGCCCAGCCACTATCCAAAATGTTGCGTCTTCTCCCAGCTTTCAGCTGCTGGGCCCTGTCAGAGGATCTCAAGCCAACTGAAACTCTAAATGTGTGCCTCAGGCATCAGTGTATTTACACACTGGAGTTGCTTGTTCGTGCATAAACAACAGAAGGGACACTGAGCTCCAAGACAGCGTTCACTCCCCAGCTCTAACCCAGCTACCTCCATTTCCACACCCCACTACTGCCTTTTGACTGGTGCAAGATAAAAAACAAATCTGGGCTAACACCAGCCCAGCCAATATTCTCCTTCAAACCTGCCCTGCAATGACTCAAACCATGACAATAACAACAGTTTTTACAAGGAGACAGGAACGAATCTGAGCATCAGGCACCAGCCAGAAGGAAGTCACGGCTATGTCGGCACCGCAGAGAGCTGATCTTGGACAGTGCCTGGGTCAGCATGAGCAAGGCACACGCTGGCTGGCATGCCAGCTCCTCCAGAAAAGGGAAATGTGTGACAGATGCATCGTGTTTATGTAGCAGAACCGCTGCTGCCGCTCCCACAGAGCCCTGTCAGTCTGTTTGCACACAGGCACTCCTCAGGCCAGCGTGTGTACCCTTCCCAGCCTACCCAGGCAGCGAGGTGTTACAATACGCATTTAACTAATTCAATTACTAGGAGAAAAAAAATAATAAAGAATTAGGGCACACAACCTGTGATTAAGAATTTCTTTCTCAACACGCTGGCAATGTGCCTGCAATTACCGAGCCCTTGAATCTCTAAATTCCCCGGAGATCAACAGCACCTGATACCAGCATGTCCTCAGGTCTTTCATAACCCAGAAAGCCGCTCCCCCACCCCGCTGTTTCAAAACTGGTGAGATTTTTCACACCTTGCAGCTCAGAAACACTTAAACCTCGGACATCCAGCCCGGCAGGTCACACCAGATTCGCTGGAGTAATTGGCAGCACAGGTGGGCTGCAGCTGACACAAGCCAGGGCAAAAGTACTCTCATTAAAAGCAGCAAAGCAAGACCACGCTCAGTGCGATGGGAGGGAAATTGCTTCCCACACCGACTCCGCCGAGCCAGCCACCAGGAGCACTGCAAAGGCAAGAGCTAGAACAGCCCTCCCGCTAATAAGATCCCTCAGAAACGCAATGATGGCCAAAGTAGCTGCGTGAAGGCAGGGCAGGAGGCTGGGGAGAGCCAGATGGCTTTTCCCAGCCAATAACCCCAGCTGCCATAGGGTTAAATCAATGCGTGAAGCTATTAAACGGGGTGGAAGTGTTTTAACATGGCTGAGTGAAATTCCTCACACTTTTAAGTCGACAAGGACTCATTGGGGCTTAATGGGCTAGCACAACCCGTCCCATTACAGGTCGTTAACACGCACTGGAGCCTTGGGAAGAGGGGCAATTAGGGTTCCTCACTAACTCTGCAAGAGGGACTTCCCCCCAGCTTTGAATCCCACCGAACGCAAAGAGGGATCCAGAAAGAGGCTATCCCCTCCTCTAGCCTCTGTGCTTCTCCACCTGGAAGGGGCACACACATCGGAAGCTTGCAGCAGGTTGAGCTCTCAGCAGGCTGAAGGGGCAGAAAATTGGCCCCCAACCAAAGCACAGGGTTGAAAGCTCCCAACAGTACCTGCTCTACTGGAGAACATTGCTCTGCCCCACTTTCCTTCCTCCAGACTCAGGGCTGAGGAGGCGCTGTCCCTCATACACCTAGCAGCAAGAACAAGGAGGTACCAACAAAGCATCTGTGCTGTAGAGGCAGTGGGCTGCTCCCCGGAGGTGACAGTGCAGTGCTGGGATTACTGCAGCCCTCAGTTTCTGCCATATGGATTATGGTATTTCCAGCCCAGAAATAAAGTTAAGACCTCTCAGGAACTTAATAGGTATACATTGGTTATTTTCCACTGGCAAGAAAACAGTAACTAAATCTGAAGTAAAAGGAAAAGCCAAAAAGACTGCATTACTACCTAAGCTACCAGGTTACAGCACCTTGCCCTGCTCTTCTCCAGACACCCATGGAGAGGCCAAGCAGATCTGTTGGTATGGTGGGGTGGGAGCCCCGAGGCTAGAGACTTGGAACTAAAAGTGGGATAGAAGTGGCCCCCAAATGTGGCTGCCAGCTTCTCCCACACAGCCAGCTCTGGGGAGGGTCTGAAATACTGATCTGCTAAATAGACCTTACAAACTCAGAAACAAGAACAATCCAGAGCATCAATGCCTTGCTCAACACAGAGCAGAGAACAAGCTGGGAAAGGCTCTGGGTGGCTGCAAGAAGCATTGTGGATGGGAAAGAGAGAGACCACCCATGAGGGAGAATGCCTGGAACAGTGAAGAAAAATCCTACAATGCAGAGTGAAGACAGCCTTGAACACGATTATTTGGCAAAAAAGGATTGTACTGTGATGGAACTGATACATGTTTTTTCTTCCCTCCCATAAGAGGGTCCAAAGCCCCCATAGAGACTATAATCAGAAACAAGCTCAAAGGGTCTGCTTTCCTCAAATATCTATTCCTTTGGGTTTCCAGCCCTGTCCACAATCTAAACATCACTAACACATGCACCCCATCAGGGCTTTGGTCTCTCACAGGTGATGTTTCCTTCCTTGTCTGTCCCAAGAGTGGGGTAGGATTTTGTAGTACTACAATTCACCATGAGCAGTGATGTGACTCTGGACTTGTATCAATCCAGCTAGACCACAGCTCCAGCTCTTTCCCTTCTTTTCTGTAATCAAACACCTACCAAATATTGAGCAGACCCTGCTCACAGCCCTTTGGTGTCTGTGTGAAGTAGTTGCAGCAGTGTAAGTCTGACTTCTCCTCATGGAGACCTAGCTGTCACTTCCAGTTCAGCCCAGGACAAGCCAATTTACCAGTTTTTTCTCCAGAAGACTTCACAGCAACTATATTATCACCCTGACCATCATATGCTCACCATGGTGCTTCCCTGGCTCAAGAACACCACCTGTAACACCACTCCACTCCTCTGACTGCACCTAGCTCCTCCAGGCTCCCTCTTTTGCAAATGCCCTTCATTGCAGCCACCTTCTTTGGGCAAACAGGCCCTTCTCAAACCTCACCAGCCTCCAGCTGCAAATATTCCCTTCTGCATCCTCCTCCAAATTTCTTCCCAGCATCCCCTTTCCCCCAAAGTGCTACTTACCACCAGTGGCACGGCTCCTGAAGATGCTCATGGGATTGCCCAATATTTAGCAATAAATCACTTTGTACTAGTAGGGACCCCAGAAACACCTACAGAAGTATCATCCAGCTTCATGTTTGCTTTGATGCCTCAGAAAGGACCAAACAACTGCTGTGAAGCCGCTTGCAGTGACCTCTGCCCCACCTGCACCATGGCTGGTCTGCACTAAAAGCAGAGTTAGGAGAACAGCCTAGCAGAGTTCCCAGCCAGGAACAGTTTGCAAGCTGATGTCATATCCCTGCCTCTGGCTGGGGAAGGGCAGAAACACCTGCAAACTCCACAGTAGAAACAAACAAACAAACAACAAACAAACAATTCCAAGCAATTGATTTTCTTGCTGTTCCCATCTTGCATGGGGACAGACTCAACTGGAAAGGACCTCAATGACACACCTAGTCTATGTCATATCCCTAGAAGCCAGCCCACCAGGCAGGGTTGGAACAAGCAGCATTAGGAGACACCCAAGCCCCTTCCAGAAATCCAGGAGAGGAACTGGAGCCCCTTGGAGAGGGGAGTTCTCAACCAGGCAGGAGCCACATCTTGCAGCAAACAATGTGATGTTGAGCTACTGGCACAGGGTGCTCAGAGAAGCTGTGGCTGCCCCATCCCTGGCAGTGTTCAAGGCCAGGATGGACAGGGCTCTGAGCAGCCTGGTCTAGTGGAAAGGGGATGCTGCCCATGGCATGAGGATGGAATGACTGATCTTTACTGTCCCTTCTAACCCAAACCATTCTATTATTTTGATCTGCAATGACCAGGGTGAGTCCAGCCTGCAAAGCCTCCAGTGGATCTCATAATGCTGTTTTCTGCTGGTGACATCACAAGGGCAAGGGCATGGGCTTCCTCCCACCACCCCACCCACCTCCTGGAGATGCTACCTGGCCTCTTATAATTGCAGATGCTCAAGAGAGGGAAACCCCAACAGAGCAGTTGAAGGGACATGGGGCACTGCTCTAAACCTGCTTTTTTCTTGTTCACATAGAAGCACTGCTGAACCAGTTCACGACCAGGTCTGTTTCCCCTGCTGCCACCACGCTGCAGTGCTGCCCGAGGCGTGCAGCAATGTTTGTTGTGCGTTTCGGGCACTGGCAGGTCATATTTGTAAGATGATGAAGCGGTCTGAAGCCTTCCACATACATGCCAATTAGATGCTCCAAACCTAGAGGCTCAGCAGAAGGTCAAGTGCGTGGTGTGCCGTGCTCAGCCGCACACTCCCCTGCCAGTCGGGCTCCTCCATGGGATGTCTGAGGAGCACCTGGAACAGCATCCCCTGCTTGGCTTCATGGTTCACAAGGCATTGGCATAATGGGAGGGGGGTGCTGCTAGAAATTAAAGTTTAGGGTTTTTTTGTTTTAAACAGGGAGGCCAGACGTATAACAGTCTCACAACTTCAAGCTGTTTTGATCCAGCCAGCCCCCTCTCTGCTGAGTTCTGTCAGGAGACAGGCACAAAGCACCAATTAAAGACGAGTTATGTTTTTTCTGTCAAGCAAAAAAGAAAGGCGGGGGGGGGAAGATGATGGGAAGAGGGGAGAAGAGATCCAGCCCTGTAGTAATTTTGCTTTCAAAGCAAGCTGTCAAGGCAGCCCCCTCTCCTCCCATCTCCTGCAGAGGAAGAGCGAGGGAGCACCCGCGTGCCTGCTGCGGACGTGTGGCATCAGTCATCAGACCACACCATCAGTCACTTGGCACATCAGGCCGAGCCATGCCCTCGCCTCCCCCCGGACATCCATCAAAGCCCGTGACAGAGCCAGAGCAGCAGATTCTTGGTGAGATGAGCTGAGCACAAGCCCCACCAGCTCTGATGACAAGAATCCCCACTTATCCCCAATTAGATTGGGAGCAAAACAAAACCAGCAAGGACTAGGGGCAGTAGCTAGCTGGTGTGGCCACAACATCAGCTCAATTTTTCCACGGTGGAGTCATGCACAGCCAGCACAAGCATCCAAACATTGCCTCTTCTGCCATATAGGTTACCATGTTTGAAGGCTCCCTGCAGCTCCCCTGGCTCACAGCTGAGCTCAGGACAGAAAACTGAGAGCTTCCCACACCACTGCTTCAAACCAAGGCTACCTGCCTTGGCAGCATAGTGCCAAGGAATCGCAGCAGCAGCATGGACACAGCAAGTTCTCCATCACCTTGAGCTAGTACCACTACCTCTGAATCTACCTTGAGCACTTGCAAGCCATTCCCAGATCTCACCCAGCAAGCACCAACCAGTCCTGCAGCTGGACAGATTAAAAAGATTACAAGAAAATCCTTCTGGGCTTTATTGTTGTATGAAGAAGATAAATAGCAAGCACACCACCTTCTAGGGTGAAAAAGGGCAGGCATTTTGGCACTGCACAAGTACCAACCCCGGCTTTAATACCCTATCTGTTTCTTTAGCAAAGAATCTTTGCAGAGCCCATTGGTACTGATTATGGCATCAGCTTCACTCCCACCTCTTCCTTCCTGTGCTTTCTGAAAGCTTCAGCTAATTACAGCAGCAAAGTCACCCACGTGAGATAATGCACACCCTCATTTCAAAAGGGTGGCACTCATGCTGGACTGACTGCTCCAAGGGAGGCGATAACCTCTGCCTCCTTGGCAGAGCCTAGTCTTCTGGGCTGGATCCACCCCGCAGTCAGGCCAGAGGAAGAGGGAAGAGCATCTCTGCTCCAGTTTAGGCCTGCTTAGGCTGGCTGCACACACTCCCAGCTCGCTTGCAGAGTGCCCTGCTCATTAGCATGGGGTCACTCAGCTGCAGCAGGGCACAAGTACCACTTGGCTATTGCAACACCACTCACGTCCACTGCTGTGGAAGTGTTGAATTTCTTTTAAGAGCCCTGAAGATCTTGGTTTGAATTTAAGGGAGGAAAAAAAAATCTCACAAAGAATTGCAGGATCTCTGTAAACATACCAGAGGAAAAAAGAAAGTGAATCTTTGAGCCTCTTGACCTTGACAATGTCCTTATAATTACAAGACTATTTATTTTCAGTTAAACTCCAACTATTGAACAGACAGTGTCGAGTTGGTTTTTTCCTGAGCAGGTGATTATCCTGCCTGACTAATCTAATGAAAATTATCAAGAGGCTACTGACCTCCTGCTACACACACTAAATAATGCACAAAGCTTCAGGATCAGACAGGCAAATCATAACCCTGCCTTATCTTAATCACTTTCTATACAGCTCCAGGCCTGTTCCACTCCTGGTAGGCTGTGTTAGCCAAATGCTATCTCAGTGAAAACCACAGCAGAGCCAGCCCTGAGAACTGCACAGCAAAAAGTTACCTCTTTAAGATTTATTTTTATAAAAGCCAAGAGCTGCAGAGGCAGATATATTTAGTCTTTAAGCTGCTATCTGACTCCTGAGCTTATAGCATGAGGCGGTGGTCCCCTGGCACCTGGCTTTGGGAAAAGCAGTATTTTCCTGCTACCTTGATGCAGGGTACAAGGAAGGCAAGGTCTAAAAAAATAATGTGCACAAAGGGGCTCATTGTTCCAGACAGGTAAAGCCATCTTTCCACTCCATCCTCTTGGAACCTTGTGTCAGCCTCCCCTGCAAACAGGGCTGCCCACAGCTTCTGAAAATGCCACAGCATGGCACGAGGACTAGGGTAAAGAAAGAGGACCCAACAATGGGGTTGCTCTGTCCATAGCCTGGGGCCTGAGGATCTGCAGCAATCCTGTCCCACTCTTTCCAGCACAACTCTCTCTCAAGAGAGACAAGTGCAGCAGCTGAAGACATAAAAGACTACAAGTATCAATTAAGGAGCATAGAACTAAGGAGACATTAAAAAATAATTTATCACACACTCCCCACACAGCCTCAGCTCCGATAGCACCCACAGCTAGACAAACAAAATGCATTGGGATGACTTCAAATCTAAAATAAGTTTCCACTTGGGAATCTACACAGAATGGTAGAAAACACTGCTAAAGGACAAACTAATTTTTACACACCCTGCTTCCCAACACAAAACCCCAGCTACAGCACCAGAGAGAAGACACCCCTCTTACCCATCCAGCCTGAGCTTGCTGCCTCACCCTCAGCACCCATCATATGTGGTTCTTCAAACCTCCTGGTACAGGAGTTCCCAGATCCCCTCCCATCACTGCTGCAGCCAAGAGCTTCACCTCGCAGCCCCCACAGACTGCTGACAGCCTCAGCAGCCTGCTCCTGCCCTGCAAGGCTCTCCCCATCCAGAAAACACCTGACTTATCGTCTACAGGAGTCTTGAGACAGTTTTCTCCAGCTGGGGAGGTGCTCAGCATGATGTTGGGTGGACAGGATTCCTCATATTTTAAATGGCCATTTCTTCCTGTCTTATGACCTTTCAGAAGAAGAGGGGCAGTTTCTTCTAAAGTGAGCAGAAAAAAAGCACAAGGTGGTTTTAGGCATGACAGAAGAGGGAGCAAGAGAAAGCATAAAAAGACAGGCAGGAAGTAGCACAAGCTTCAGCTTTGGGAAAATACAAGCTAACACATGCGAGGAAAATGACCCATAGCAGTGATATTCAAAGGGAACCAAAAATCTGGTAAAAATTAATGTCCACAGCAGCAATTGTTGGGGGGAAAGTGATCAGGCAGGGCTTTCAAACTGAGCAGTACTGAGACAGAGGCTCTACCCAGGGCAGATCCTAAATCTGCAGATGGAAGAGTTCTGCACCACTGCACTACTGCACTGTGGACACAGCTGTCCCCAAAGTGTCTCTAGAGAGACGATCCTGAATCCCATGGAGCCTGGTCACACCATCTGGACATGGGATGGCTAAAAGGGTTAACTGTCCAGGATACAGCAAAAGGAAAGACCCTCTGCTTTTCGTCTCAGTTTTAGAGAGCTGCCTGTTGCTGAGGCATCTCAGCTGCTTCTGGAAAGGATGAGAACAATACATAAATTGCTCTGTCCTAGTCTGGGTGACAAGAGCAACCTCTGGCTTTTCTGGTCACTGAAGCCAATGCTGTAAGTGTTTGTGTCACGCAGCCTTGCTTCATCCACATACCCTGACTCTGCTGTGAAAAGCCAGTGTGCAGGTCAGCTTGTGTCTCTGCTGTCTAGCAGCTGCTTGGTATCCCCTACAGGCACAGCTGGGGTTGCAAGAGGAGCACTGGCTGGGTTAAACTGGCAGCACCCCACTGAGTTATGGGGCACCCTCTTGAACTGCCATCCTTCCTGAAAGATGCTGCTCAGGGGCAGCCGAGACAGCTCCCAACAGGCACTGTGCAGGGTCTGGTGAGTGTAAAGTGGAAGGTGAGAGCCTGGCAAAATCCAGAGAACTACAGCTGTCTCAGGACTGTGTCATTGAGCCTGTTCAGGGAGGAGGCTTGCACAAGAGGAAGGGACAGAGTTAAAACCACATTGCACAAAGCCCTCAAAAATGCTCCAAGGACTAAAGCTGGAGCTGGCTGCTCATGCTGCGACTAAGGGATGGCTCTGGCTCCAGCTCCAGAGCCTGCAGCCACCCCTGGCTCCTTATTCCAGAGCAGGGTAAACACCATCCTCTTCTCATGCCAGCAAACAAGCACTGAGTTTTCCCGCTAACACAGTAGCAGGAGGTTGTGACTGCCTGGGAGGGACTGCGACACACCAGAGCTTGCAAATGCATGTTCTGGGGAGGTTTCTCCACTCCCCAAGTTGACTTCCAGCTGGAGACACGTGTCTGTGCTTGTCCCCAAGGCAGACAGCAGCAGCAGAGGCATCCTCTGGTGCCGCTCCCCATCAGCAGAACATGGCAGAGCGCTGGAGTGACAGCCTGCAGGGACATGGGAGCAATTTCCTCACTGCACACACGTGGACAGCGCTCAGCCTCCTTGCTGAAACCCGGTGGGTGAGACATTGATGAGTGGCACTCCTCCTGGCCTCTCAGGGCAGACACCCAGCCTGCTGGGATTCTGTTGAGAGCCCACCAGCTCACAGCACACACACTTGGCTCTAAGACCCAGGTCAGATGCAGGCTTAGGGAGGAGGAAAGGTTTGCCTACAAGTCTCCACCACTGCCCTCCCCACCCCAACACATCTTTTTCAGTGCAAATCTGACTCTGTCTGCTGCTTTTGAACAGCTACTGCTAGCTGAGCCTAGAATGGCCTGATCAAGAGGGAGATGAAGAAAGCTAAAATCTGTCTCTTTTCAACTGTCCAGCAGAGCTGTTGCTCCAGCTTTCGCATGTTAATGCCACTGATGGGAGGTGGGAGGAACCCAGCTGGACTCCTCCAAGGCAGGGATGGAGCAGAGTGAGCTGCTGCTGGGCCAGCACTTAGGAGAAAAGAATCTTCAGCTTGACAACTCAGCAAATTTGATTTGAAACTGGCAAGAGAGAAAAAAAGTAAAGTCTTTAAATGTCATCTCAGGTTTGACTGCCAGAAGCACTACAGACAGACAGAATACAGACAGACAGATAGACAGATAAGCACAGTGCTGCACAAAGAGCCGGATGCCTGACTTTGATCTACTCAAGTGTTTACTAATGTGTCCCACAGCTGGCAGGAGCTGTTAGCAACTCAAGAAATCTGGTTTTCTGCCACCAGCTCTGCTCTGGGACCTCAAGGAAATCCCAAAGCCACTCCAGGTTTCAGTTTCCCCTCTTTGAAGGCAATGATGCTTCCCTCCAACCCCTAGTGGTGGCAAGGTTAAAGGCTGACCCGGGTAATGTACTACGGCAAACAGCCTTGGGGAACCCTCCAAGCCTAAATGCAGATGTGCATTGAGTTAAACCTCTAATTTGGGTCCTACACCCAAAGACAGGCTAGATCAATTCCTTGGGAGAGGCAAAGTCAAAATCATCAACACAAATCCTTTGCTGTTGGCTCTTTCGACCTGGGCAAGTCACGCCATCATCCCATTCCTTCCTCTGGAAGGAACTGGGAGATACCAGGTGCATTTGTGCAGAAATGTCTCTCTCCTGTGCATAAGGTAGCCCTGCTTGGAAAAAACACCACCACTTCTGGCCTGACCACAGGTACAGATTTACCAAAACTAGGAAGCACAAATGCTGCATGCCCCTGAAGTCAAGGACCTACCATGGCCTGTCGGGGAAGATCCTCTTCATCCTCGCTTTGCAGTGGAACAAGCTACGGTGCAGCTGAAACTGCTGATCCAGAACAAAGAGGGCTGGGGTAGAGCAGATGTTTCTGTACAGCAAAAATCCCTTTGCAGAGTAGAGATGATCGATGATGCCCCTTCCAGTCCTCCTCCCATCTAAACAAGCCCCAAGAACATAGCGTGGCTCAGCATTCCTGGAAGATGGCAACACGCACAAAACTGGAGCCCAGCAGGCAAGGTGGGCCAATGGGAATGACTGATGCTAGCTTGCTGGATTTCTGAAGGATGGACACCTTCACTGAGAGTCACCAGGTGCATGCCTGGGATGTCCTCAGGAGTCAGGTTTCACTCAGCTCAAACTGCACCTTCTGGCAAAACAACTCTAACTGCAGATACAAGGGAAGAGCCTCCAAAACGGTCAGGAAGTTGAGACATTACAGAAATGCCCCATCAAAAGGGCAAGAGTTTCTGCCAGGTAGCATAGCACATCTGAGGCATGGCCAAAAATACTGTCCAGCCAGGACACTCCCTCCTGCACAGATGTCAGCATGAGCTGGTGCTCTGCGCCCTGTCATAGCACTTACTTTCATGCACAAAATAAAAACTAGACTTGCCAACATACCCAATGGGCCTGTCAAACTAATCACCTTAGGAGAACTGGAAACACACCAGCAGCAAGAGCCGGCCCCTGCTCCAGAGCCCTTGCAGAAATCACGCATCCAGGAGACGGAAAAGCCTCTGTCGTTCCCGTAACCAGGTCAATAAAAGCACAGACAACTCCATCCAGAGAAAGACTTTTTTTACGAATCACAGAAAGAGCAGCTTCAGCTCCCCCAGCTGCAGATAGGTGGGCAGGCACAAAGAGGCAGCCCAGAAATGTGTCTGTGCAACACGTGTGGGCAACAGGCCGCCCTGCACATGGCTGGGATATGGGGCAAGAAGAAACCACTCTGAACCCGGCTGAGAGAAACAGCGGCAGCAGCTTGGTGTGATTTCTCCCACCCCCACCAGCTGGGCTCCCAAATCCAACAGCCTCCCACCCATATGTGTGTCTGGCATGCTGGGGAGTGACAACAGGCTAGGCAAGGATTTCAAAGCTGAGAGGTCCCAGGCAGCTTTTGAACGGCCTCAGATGCACGGGGTGACAGTAACCCCCCATCTTCGAGGGGAGTAAAAATACCCAAAATGAACTTCAACCTGGTTCCTCAAGAACAAAACAGTCCCATCCCCAAATCCACAGTTATCTGTGGGTGTACTTTACTGTAACACTTATTTCTAGAGCTCTTCATTTACTAAGAAGCCCAGAGGACTGGACGGAGCTTTTTTTGATCAAATTTCAGAGCAGCAGCAGCCTTTTGTTGTCTCTCCTTCCTTTTAACATATTTATTTTTCATGCCCTCAGTTCAGTGGCACAGAGGAAGGTAAATCACACATTGGTGGTGAAGTCTAGCACAGGCTGCCTCCCCTTTGCATCTGAGAACTACACTCTAACCACAAGAAAGGATGTGTCCTCATTATCACCAGCATTTTTAGGCCCTAGACAAAAGGACTGTGGTGCAGAGTGTACCTAGAGCAAAAGCAGATACAAGGTTGTTTTATTATACACGATACTGTTTGATTTCACAACCAAATCTCACGGTTGGTGCCAAGGTACCCAACCCAGGCTGCTTCTCCAGGCAGGAGGGCAGCAGTGCAAATGCCTCCTTCTGTGCTGATCAGCTTGTGACACCACAGCACAGGGAGCAGCTCCCCATCCATCACCTATTACACAGCACCCTTAAATCCAGTGTGGGCCCTGCAGCACTGGGACACTACAGCAATAGCACAAGGAGAGCAGCCTGGGTCAGCCCTGCACAGCACAGTCCTCCAGGTTACCAGACCCAGTCTCCAAGGTGTTTGCACATGTACTACAGAGTCTGGGAATGCCACCAGAGACCAGGAGCAGTAGGAAAATACCAGGCTGCAACTTTGTGAACAAAATTAATTCACTGGCTTAACACCCACATAATTAAAAGCAGGCGCATCCCTGTGTAACTGTTAGCACGGGAGCATGCCTGGTTGTGTGTTTGCTTTCAGGGGGCTGAGATATCACCTACAAAAGCAAAAAGACTCCCTTTGCAGAGCCGGGCTCCTCACAGTACCGATGAAACACGGGGGGAACATCCTTGCCCCAGGATCTATATTATTTTCCATCGAAACAGGAGTAACAGTAGCTCCTCCCTGCCAAGGACGCCTGAGCCACCCACTGCTCCCTCCTGACAATTCAGAGGGCTCTGACAGCCGTGGGGACCTCAGCCCTGAGAGAGGAGAGAATTCTTTCGCTCGCTGTTGCTGAGAATGGCAATGGGCCCCCTCTCCACACTCGTCCACCAGTCAACTCCCTGGCTTTAGGTGGCTCCTACTGGCTCTTGGCACCACTGCTGGGAATGGGCAACTCCCACTCTCCTATCCTCACAGGGCTGCCTGAACAATGGTTTTTGATAGATGAACAACAGGCAGTGAGAGCAGCCCCAGAGGGAGCAACCCCCAACCCCTGCTCTCAAAAGGGAAACAACCACCCACCTCCCAGGTGTGGTCCAGCAGAGGTCCAGGCTGCAAGCTGCTTCCAATATCAGGGAAAATCCTTCCCAGGAGCCTTTCCCTCTTACCCAGCACTTCTTGTACTGCTTCCCACACCAGTTCCCCCTCACAGGGTGTGTTGCATAGTATTTAAATACAACCAGGCCTGGGCAAGCCAGATTTCAGTTGATCCCATGTCCCCTCTGTCAGGCAATGCTAAGAAAGGGGTCACGATTCCTCCACCAGCTGTTAGTACAGCATCACTCAATGCAAACCCTCACAGCCTTCCTCCTCCAGGCAGAGAGCAGCAGAAAGTGATCCCCCCCCCACCAGGGAAAAGAGAGGAGATTTCCCACATAGTGGGCACCAGTATTAATTTTTCCAACTGCTGTAGCTTTCCTTTCATTCTGTGACTTTATGAACATCACTTGATGTTGGCAGCAGGCCTGGAGGGTATCCCAAGTCACCTGAAAGGAAAAGAGCCTCTTCAAGCACCGGCATCTGCGCTGCCTCTGAGCCAGAGGGTGGCAGTTCTGGCTGTGCATGGCCACGCTGACCAGACAGCTCACAGCCACGGCACTGGATCAGCCGTGCCTCAAGAGGGCTTTGATGACATCTTTAGGGTGTCATGGCTAATTAGAGCCCTCACTATACCCTCTAATTAGGTAACACTTTCAGACAAATCACCCTATCCTCTTCAAACCACTTTACACCTCCAGATACATCCCTAATTGACTTGAAAGTTGACTCGGCATTTCTTCCCGGACCTCCTTCCATTTCACAAGGCATTTCAAAATAAATATACCCCTGCTCCTCAGTCCTGTCTCAGAGCCCAGCCGGGGAATTGCCCTCACATCCGCACAGGCACACACCTGCATGACCTGACACAAAACCTCCATCACAGGCACAAAGCAAACGCTCTGACGCAGCGGCAGCATCGTCCTCCTCTGATCTCTCCTTTCTAGTCATCCCAGTGCTACTTTCAACAACACTCAGCAAAGCTTTTTCTTGGAGAACAGGAGTGTTTGCGATGCATCAGTGTCTTACTAAAAATATTGCCCGGGGGCTTGTGAGAGGAGCCGGTCTCCAGCAAAGGAGCCTGGTATCTGGCAACAGAAGGCATTAGAAAAAACCCTAACCATTGAGAAATTAATATGCCAGAATGATACCAAGTGCCAACATTTCAATCCAGAAGCTTGAGTTCTGTTTTCATTAGGTAATGAATAAGCTGAAATGATCCAAATGTTTTCAGTTTCCCAATAGCACAAAATCTGAGGTCGATAGGCAATCCCCCTCCACCACCATCATAACTGCAAACATGCTGAACAAAAACTATCAAAATTCATAGAAGATAAATATTGAGACTTTAAAAGCCTGCTATGAGAACAATGTCTCTTTATTTGCTTTCTGTGAGGTTTGTTATAACAAGAGAGAAAGACTCCAGTATACAGTGTTTTAATATATATACACACACATTCACAGCTGAAATAATAGATTTTAAGGACTCAGGACAATATTACAGCTGGATGTATGCAGAAATGCATAAACATACCTTCAAAAACATATTCTTTGCACCCTGCCCAGATATGTAGATGGACACATATATAATACACACATACACACACACACTCTCCATGTTTCAGATCGATCAAAAACATTCATTAAATCAGACTCTGTAAAGTTTCTGCTGCTTTGGGAAAACATGACCCTGAGGAGACATCATGCATGAACTTAACAACCAGCAGAAAATGAAACCATAACACGCTGCATCTTGAAAGCCAGTCCTGAATCTAACTTAATCCCTGCTCTGGACAATGCCTCTAGAGAGGCATTAAAACCATGCTAAGGTGTTTTCCTGGATTTCCCAGATTCCCCGGACATTCCCTGGCACTCCGGCTGCAACCACCGCCTTGCTTCGGAGATGTTTCTGGCTGACTGCTTCCATCCTTACTCCTGCTGCTGCCCTGACCAGTGACAGACAGACCCAGCGGAGCAGCCTCCAGAAAGCTCAGTACTGCCCTGGCAGCAGGACGAGTTACTGGGACAGCTCGTGCGGTTTAACACTCGTAATTCTACAAAACGTGCAGGGGAGTGATGTACGTGCAGAGGCATGATGTGCGGGGCTTGAAGGGTCAAGAGCAGCTTTGCATCCTCCTTTGCCATCCCCAACAAAGGAATTCCAGCAGATCTCGTGCCCCCTAGTGTCATCCTGGCGAACGGACCGACACCGGGCACCGCCAAGCACTGGGTACCGCCTGGCCCAGGCAGTGCCCTTGCTTATCCCACAGTGAAGAAGCCACCGTGTCCTACTGGCGCCTGGAGCATAGTGAAACGCCCCTCCCAACAGTTCATGTAAGGGACGGCATGAGCTTGTTGTCCCTCCTCAGCACGCTGGGGCAGCCACAGGCCCCCACACATCCCCATGGCCAGCACTTTCTGGCCACCTCTGTTCTGCTCTGGAGGAGCCTCGGCAAGATCTGCCCCTCCAGCAGATAGCCCAAGCGGTGTCCCTGGAGGAGGGCCAAGAGGAGGAGGCAGAGAGCATCTGCAGTGGACACAGTCCAGAATACAACTCCTCCTAAAAATAGATAGATCCTGGAAGGGCATGGCCCTTCCAGGGAATGGGAATGCTCAGCCCTAGGAGCTCAGGGTTTGGCATGATAAAACTTCAAAGTGCACAAATGCAAGGCACTTTGTTACCCTGTTTCTCCCCACCTGTGGCATCAGGCTCTGGCTACGAGCACAAGAAGCAATGAAAAAAATCAGCCCAGAACCCAGCATTCCCGTGTGCCAGGCTGGTCTGATCAAGATCCAGCATCTCCTTGGAAAATGACCATGTCAGCTGCAACACTAATGAGTGCAATCAAACCCCACACACAGAGCACCTAAACAAGAGCCGTGTGCTGGAAAGGTGCACAGAAAATGTGCGTGCACGTGCCTCTGTTTCCCCATCTACCCAGTTTACCCTCTCTTATTTTCCTCATCCCTCCTGTTCAGCTATTAGTTCTTGTGGGAAGAGACATCCCAGGAACACACCTAGACCACCAGCCCCTTCCAGCATCCACTAGCAGCATGCAACCAAACCTCAGTAACCCATCACCAAAATTTGGAGGAATTCTCCCCAGGGCACTGACCTGAGTATGCTGCTTTCTTCTGCAACACCGAGCAGGGACTATAGCTTAGAATAATGGGGAAGTAACTCAGTTCAGTGCTGACAAAGCATCACAAGCCCCAGCGGGGTGGGAGGGGAGGAGGTGTCCTTCCCTCACGCTGCCATGCCTGGTATACATCATGTTTAGGGCCAGGCATACGTCACCAACACAAAATGGACAAATTGGAGGGATTTCAGAAAAACGAGCGACAAAAATGATCAGGAGGCAGAAGGGATTGATTTACAAGGGGAGATTAAAAAAGCTGCGATCAGCCTAGCTGGGCTGAGCAAGTACTGACTGCAAGAAGCAGTTGGATGCTAATCTACAAATGGGATGAAAACAAAATGGGAAGGAGTAATTCAGCATCTTCATCAGTACTGGGATGTAATGCGGGGGAACTCAAGGCTGAGTAGGCAGGGAAAAAACCCCAAATCATCCTGAAAACTCCTTTCCCAGCTACGCATGACTGTCTCCATCAAAACACTCAAAGTCCCTGAAACTCACTCTGCCTCGGACAAGGACCCTAGGGAGTAACTGAGCCTGTGCATGCACACACACACGCACACACACACATACACACACACAGAGACATGCACACACAAAACCACACAAGAACACACAGACAGAGCCCTTTCCCACCCTTGACTCACACTCAGGAAAGCAGCAGGGCCGCCACGATAGCCGGAGAGGATGGAGGCTTCACGCTGGCAGGGAAGCAGCGGAGAGCGAAGGCTAGAGCTGCCGGTAGCAGTGGGAAGGTCCCCGCAGAAGGACGCTTGTGCACTCCTGTGTCTTCACAGGGGAAAGGTGCTGAGATGGCTTCCTGCAAAGTGGCAGGAGTGAGCTCAGCTGCGAGCACTCAGATATTTACACACAAACAGCACATTACTCAGCAACTCCCATTTGTCAGGCATAATGGCAGCAGCAGCAATAATAAACGACAGAGCTGAGAAATAGGCTCCCCAGGCGCACACCCAGCCCCAGCCTGAGCTGGAGCAGGATGCGTGCCTCCAGCTTGCAGGGAATTAACTGAGAATGGCCAGGAGCTGGGGCTTGCACCCACAAAACTCCTGCTGCTGGCTCCAGGGAGTCAGTCACGTCACCAAAAGCTAAGTCTTGGCTGCACAGTTATTTGAATGTGTGTGTGCATCACCAGCTTTGTGGCTCTGAGAGTATCAGGGCTTTTCCCAAGTCCAGGAGGTGCTGAGCACTTTTCAGGGGGAAGGGGATGCAGAGTCCTGGCAGAATGGGGTCCTCTTGGGGTAAATCAGACCAAAGATAATGTATGATCATTAGATCATGGCTTGGCTTGCTCTGACAAGAGGCTCTGATAAAGTTATCTTGAGGAGCTGTGGCAATGAAGTCTGCCAGGCATGAGGCTCTCATTTCTAAAGCTCAGCCTGTCTTGGGAAAGCCCTCCTGCTGCAGTGAGCCCCAGAGAGCTCTGGTCCCAAGACCTGGTCCCAGCATGCTGAATGGCCAGACATGAGCATCCCTTGCTTGTCTCCAGACATCACAGCAAAGCTCTAACTCCTCATGAAGGGGCAAGGCAGGGATCCAGGAGCAAGAATGGCTGCTCCACGTATTTGCATTTTGCAGGAAGCAGACAATGTCAGTGCCTCACTGCCTGAACATACGGCCAGTGGGGCCAGCAGCAGCATGTGCAGGTCCTGTCCCTCACACGAGTACACAACATGGTGTGCTGAGAGTGGGCACAGTCAGTGAAATTCACTAAATCTGACCAGATGTCAGCAAATTCCCGAGCAAAAAGCAATTCGAGAAGAGGACCTCCTCAACCATCCCACAAATTAAAACACAAAGAGATGGGAAAAAGAAATTGAACAGCTTTGCAGGCAATTCCCTTTCTGCAACCTGCTCTCTGAACAGACCCTGCGCATGTGTCCGTAAGCATGGGGTGGGGGACATAAAACAGCAAAGAAGTGCTGAATGTTATAGCAAAAAAAGTTTAGTGGTAAAAGAAACAACTGCCAGAGGAGCCAGGGAAGCTGGAACATGCAGACCTGGTTCTGTCCCCGGTGAAGGCAGCACAAATTGTCTCACGAGCTGACTGGAGTCACAAATCGTTTTCAAGATTGCAGTGGGGGAAGTCACCAAGATGTGGAAATATCAGGGAGTTTTGTGCAGCATAGGGATCGGTGTGTATTATGCAATTCTGGAAAGCAGCCCTTGTACTCAAGCTCGGGATGAATTGCCTGCCTAGTCCAAGGAGAGCAGCTCCCCAGAAGTGCCATGAAGACACTTTTCTTATAAAAAGACACTTCAGGAAATCTTAAAAAAAAAAAAA
>VWYP01003992.1:262127-306174 GCA_013400435.1 Pycnonotus jocosus | reverse complement strand
ACCCAACCATCAGTAAAATAAAACATGCCACAGACAGCATCAGCTTGGAACCTTTTATCTGAGCCCAAACAGATGTGTTTTCACAAGAAAATTGTTGGGTGTCTTCTCACTGAGTTTTTGCATTATACCCCATTTTGGGACCACCTTGCTGCCTGGGACAATGCAGCACTGCGGAACACAGACACCCATTCTGCTAACATCCAACAGCTATTTGCCAAGAAGACCTAACGGTCCAAATATTCTCCTTGAAATGCAAAACTATCCTGACCAAAACTGCTCAGCTGTGACTTCCTGGAAGGTGTTGAAAAATCTGGCAGGGTGAGGAAAAGCCCATGAAATTTCCTTAGGAAATTGGGCCAGCATTGCACAAGGCTGCCGAAATTTCTCAGTCTCATCCAGGTGGAGATTCAAGCTCTCATGAGAAACAAGAAAATCTGCATCTCCCCTGATAGCGCGATGTGAAACAGCGAGTTAGCAAAACTTCAGGTGCTGTAAATTTTGATTTCCTGACAGCCTCTTTAGCAAAGCTTCCCACCTAGAGACAGGAAAATTAATTATGCTTGCACAGCTTCTTTGTTTGAACTGAAAAAAAGCTCCCAGGGAAGTTTTGGGTGATTACGGATCCAGAGGAGGCTGCAGTTGAAATATTCATGCTCTGGAGGGTTCCAGGAAAAGTCTGAGACTGCAAACCCCATGTTTGGAAAAGAGTGTCTTCCTTGCTTAAGGACAGGGCACAGACTTTTCCTGCCTCCATCCCTCTTTGCCCGGATGCTGACAGGGATGTGCCAGCTGCTCCCAACCATCCCTTGCGTACCCACTGCTTCTTTCCTTAGCAGCGAGTTTTGCGCGGTATGAAGGAAATGCTGCAAAGCGGCGAGGATGCAGCGATCATAGGGGACAAGCAGAATATTTTTCCAGCAGGGTCTCGGGGGAAGGATGGGAAAGACAAATAAAAGGACTGTCTTGGCTTCGCCGGCTGCTGGCAGCGGCGGAGCGCTGCGGGATGGTTCTCCGTGCCTGCAGTGCCATCTCCCGGCAGGGCCCGCTCGGGGACCGCGGGAGGATGCTCGGCGCTCTCGGAGCGGCCGCGGGGGCACTCGAGGGTGGGCACATGTTTCGGCAGCGCAGTGCTCACCCTGGGATGCTTTCCCCAACCTGCCGGGGGACTGGGCTGAGCGCCGAGGGGCTGAGTTTGCAGGGGAGAGAGGTAACACAGTGGTCTCACATTTTGCCTTGCTTTAAAATAAGTGATACCTCGTGCCAGGGGTGTCTAAATGAGAAAATGAGATTGCTGTTCTCTGATGAATAGGATGAGAGGCACGCTTGCTAAACCTGATGTCTGGACAGAAGGGAAAGAGTGGCGCTGGTATAAATGTACAGCATGGTATAAATGAAAATATCCCTGAGAAGATCTCACAGTGTCCATGTGCTGTCCCTACATCTTTCCTCTGGCTTTTGCCTGTTCCTATAGCAGCGTGGGGAAGCAAGGGATCATCCTCCTGTGTTTTCAAATTATCAAGCAGTGGGTCCTGGGCTCCTCAGGCACCCCTGGCAAAGGAGCAGTGATATGGAGGAGAAGTGTTGAGAAGGACCAGTTTCCACACCTTCAAGTGGCTCTTGCTCTGTGAGATGTTCTGAGCAGTGGTTTTGCTTCTGGGAGGGTGTACTTGGGTTTAGGAGCGTGGGGGCTGCACTGGCTGGTGAAGCAGGGGTATATTCAGGGCAGGACAGAAGAGGTGAGTAGCAGACATCCCAACCAGCTGGTGAGGTTAATGTTCCCCCAAGCATGTGCAGCCCATCAGATAAGGCCTGCAGAGGCTAGAGGACAGATCAGTGAACAGAGTAACAACCAAATTACCCCACAGGCCTGGGACAGCCCAGATCTCAGTGTGCTGTAGCCCAGCTTGTTTCCATCAGTGGTCCTGCTCCAGTGGCTGTGCCCAGGTCAGCAGTGCCCCATATTTGCCTGTCATGGGCTGGATTCTTCTTTCAGGCTCTTTTGAGCTGGCCAGGGAGAAAACCTCTGTTTGGGATTTCAACCTTTTCTGCCTCTCAGCACCTTCCAAGTGTTTGGATTGTCAGGGTCAGAGGAGAATATCCCCGTTCAGCAGACATTTCAAGCCCATGTTAGGAAAGTGCTGTAATGCTGGTACATGGGGTGTAACAGCTCCTACCACATCACTCACTGCTGTAACCAGTGATAAATAACTGCAGTGACCCTGCTGTAGATCACAACTGTACTTAGAGACCTCTCTTGTGGAGGTCAGAGTTCTGGATGAGGCGTGCTGGCTACTAATGGCTGTCCCCACTGTGCTAATTGAAGTAGGGATGGAAACAAAAGCACACCATCTCTTATTTTCAGACAATGGGCTCAGAGGAAAGTGGTGACAACATTTTGTCAAGCACTGCAGATGCTTTTAGATTCCTTCCTCTTCTCTTCTGGCTCAGTGTTTTGGCTTTTCCTCCTGGTATATCCTTCATGCTCTGCCAACCCTGTGCCCAGAAGTGGGCATAGAAGCAGGTCCCCACTATCTCTGGGGTAGACACGAGACATCCTTTTATTCAAAGAATTGATAAATCAGCTTAATCTGCACTTATGGACTACTGTAGAGTGTGAGATGCTCACCATTGTCTTCATTTCTCTATCAATACAGATTGTTTTCCTAAAAGAGGTACAAAACTCCTGTGCTTGATGCAGGAATGCTCAGGCTGGCAGGAGGGGTCAGTTCATATCAAGGAAGAAGAGAGACCAGACCATCAAAATGGTCCTCACTGTCCTTAAAGTTTATGAATGCAGTTTAAAGTCTTGGGAGCTCTACTTCAGTCAGCTGGTTTAAGAAAAAAGAAAAAAGAAAAAAGAAAAAAGAAAAAAGAAAAAAGAAAAAAAAAAAGAAAAAAAGGAAAAGAAAAAAAGAGAGAGAGAAAAAAAAGGAAAAAAAACCTTTTGAATTTTGATTGCTTTCCCATTCAGCTAAATTCCAATTCGATTTTTTCTGGACAAGTTTATAATCTTGCTTCTGCCAGCCAGGCGCTTTAATCTCTACCATTGTCTTCTGTTGCCAGGAGCAGGCAGGAGTTGTGGGGCTGTTTTGGCACCATGGTCACAACCATGGTCAATACCTTGTATCTCAAGCATCCTTAAAACTAAAAGCAGGGAAGGAACTGCCAGGGATAGATTAGTGTTGGCTGCTGGAAAAGAATCACCCAGGCAAGAAAAAGAACTGGGAAAAGGAGCAAGATGAGATGTGAATGCACTCAGCTGCAGGGGAACAGTATTTCTTGTACCAGCAATGAATACAGTAACAGGGAAAGACTTGTAAGAATCTTGATTTTTTTTAAGTATGCTCCTGCTGCCACTGTAACTGCATGTACTCACAGATAAAGAATGTTTACCAGGAGTGTGAGAAACAGGAGTGCAGCTCCCCATGTAATTTCGTTTCTTCCATCAAAAACTGCAGCATGGAAGTCATGGGCACAGGCTGCACCACGATCTTGCAAGCAATATAGTATGTACCAAAATCTTGGCCTTCTCTTAGGGAGCATTGTGAATGAATGAATGAATGAATGAGTGAAGAACCTGTAATGGTTTCCTCATGGATCAGATCTTTCTCCTCTTGCAAAGGCTGCTGAAGGCACATGTCAGCCGTGGGCTTGCAGAGCAGAGGTGAGGCAGGGAATGTGGATGGAAACAGACAGCAAATTTATCAGATGGGATCTGGAGGCAGCTGCACCTGTGTTGAGCTCTTGGAAATTAGAGTTAATTAGAGGAGAAGGAGTTGGCACTTTCAGGAAAACTTCAGTGCCTGGAGTCTTCGACACGTTGATGGTCTATGGAGTGGTCCTGGGGGACCTTTCAGCAGCACAGGTCTTGTGTTCTGTGCCTTGTCTCTGTCACAGATAGTCAAGGCCATTCTGTGTCTATACCTGGGGGACGTCCTGATTTCACAGTGACTCCCACAAGCCCTTCTGGAACATTAGCAAGATGCCTTGGATGCAGGACAGGGACCACATTTCCCATGACATGGATAGAGAGTTCTCCGTGCCAGCCAAAGCGTGCAGGTCAGGCAGAGGATGTGGGAAGTGATACATTGAATCTCTACTTATTGTCTATCCACCACCCAGACAACATGGGTGGGGAGAGCACAGATGCCACAAGCATTAAAGGTTTCTCTGCTGGGAAAGCCTTTCTCTGCTCGAGCTCCTCTCAGCAAGAAGCAACTCTCGATAAAACTCTTTCAGCAGCGTTGATGGCAGACTGAAGTGAAGCAGCAAACACAACCCCAGCAGGAGACCGTTTAGGTTATTATTTTAATTAATTGCACATGTAGTTAAACTGAAAGAAAAATAGAGACGTGACACCCAATTATTCAAATCAGATTCTGCCAGTCACACACCGCTGCTGCTACCAAGTCCCAGCACAAAGCTCTGCCCTCTGCTATCTCCAGAAAAGCCAGATATTTGCATCTCAAGGTTGGTAAGCTATTGTCATGCAAGTTTTCTTGCTGTGCAAAAGGGATGAGGAATTGTAAATCTACCAGCATGTTAGCACAGAGCATTGCATTTCCTAGAGCTGGTGAATCATTCCCTGCTGTGGCAGTTTCCCCCTAAAATGTCTCCTTCTTCACCATGCAGCACAGACTGCTCCAGGCAGGCTTCCCAGTTATCAAGGAAGACACTGGAAGATGCAGCTTCATAGCCAGGAGAAGGACCCAGTGAGAAGAACAGGCATTGGGCTTCTGGAGGGAAACACCCTCAAATGTAATGTCCATCTCCAAGAAGACGCTTACACAGTTCCAATCACTTGGAACAAGTTCAGGAAGTTAAAGCAGGCTGCTTCAGGCTGGGAAAACTTTCAGTTTTCTTCTGTAGTGACCAAAAGTATGAAAATGAGACTTTTCAGGACTGGGGCTTTTTAATATGATTCCCCCTTGGGAGCAAGCATTGCTGGTATTTGCAGCTGCCAGTTCCTGTTCCCCCATCATGAGGGCAGACATGCCTGTTTCTGTCTGCAATGCCAGGCACAAATCCATCTTCAGCCCCAAGAAGCAGCCCTGAGGCTGTGATCCCCAGATGGGCTTTCAGGATGCAGGAATAGGGTGTTTTCCTGACACACACTTCCCCTAAAGCAAAGGCTCAGTGAGATCCCTGATGATATCTTGGCTGGAAAAATATCAGAGATTTCAGTAGAAAGGAAAACTCCCATCTCTGGTCACCTCTGACACATCTGTGAAGCCCAGCCAGGCTATCCGTGAGGGTGCTGATCCCAGCCCAGCTCAGCTCTGCAGCTTCTCAGGGCCCCCCTGTGCCACCACCCCTGATACCCAGTAGGGATGAGAGCTGCACCAGCAGAACCAGGCAGAGGCACTGGTCCCCAGGCGCCTGTTGCCTCAACAGGGAAGGTGAGTGGGTAATTTTATTCTGTTTTTAAAAATCAGACTGGGGCTATGTGGTGAGCCGCCTGTTCTTCTGCACCATTGGCTCAGTGGGACAGAGGCCACGCTCTCCCCTGTGTTCGTGTATCAGCTACTTTTTCACTCCCTCAGTCTAACTGATTAACAAGTCCAATTAAACTTTGAGCCATGCTTCTCTATTTGCATTTCCCTTTGAAGTTTGCTATTTCTGTTTGAGACCTGGAAAAGGTTTGATGTGTCCCAAAACTGTGGTGTTTTTCCAGTGATGTCAGTTAGTTTGATAGAAGATGTTAAATTTCCCTAGAATTCTGTTTCTGCCTGAATTGTCACACCACTCTCTTCATAAGTGTGCAGATAATTTTCTTGTTGCCTTAATTTGAAAGCTGTCCCTGCCCATGCTAGGGTGGTTGGGACTAGACGATCTTTGAGGTCCTTTCCATCCCAAACCACTCTGTGGTTCTATCCACAGTTATTCCCAATGCCTCCACATGCTGTCTCACCCCATGGTTTCACTGTAAGCCCTTCAGAGCAGATGCTTTCCCTGGGCTGTGCTGTGCAGAGACAGGAGAATAATTTTGACAACTACTGCTATAGAAATGGACGGAGTTAATTAACATCATCCACCTTCTCCAGCAAGGCCAGCTGCAGCCTTTCAGGGCACCTTCTAGGGCAGCTTCCATCTGCCCTGGCATATTAGGAGGGAGAGGTGATGGAGGCACAGCTCCTGTCGGCGCACTGTGGCACTGGGCTGAGCAGCCTCTTGCCCAGCACTGTTTGCCCCAGCAGGAATGAGGCTGTTGCAGCACAGGGGCTGCAGGGCTGGAGGTGATGCCTGCTCCAAGGGGGCCCTGCCAGCTGCTGAACAGGTAACACATCATCAAAGCATCCCTTCGCAGCACGCAGCTTCTAGGAGAGGCTTTGATCACAGACAGTTTGTTCTCAGGCCCCACACTCCTCCTTTACTGTTACAGAGACATTTTTAAAGATTGTGAGGTTTTGCTTTTCCAATCAGTGCCATCCTGGAGTGGTTCTAACACCTCTCCTTCCCACCCCTGTCCAGCTTTGTAGGGACATTTTCCCTTTTGCTGGATTTAATCTACCAATCTGGTGACTTCTTTAGGGAGAAAAACAGGCTATAAGGATAGAATGTTTCCTACAGCCTTCACTGGAGTGATTATCAATAAAAAATATACCTCCCCAAACCATCCCATAACTACAGACACAGGTAACCCTGCTTTCCTGAGTGCCTTACTGAATTAAAAAAAAGACATTATAAACTCTTGTTTGTAACACTGTCTGTGTCACCAATGGGATGTTGAACAGGAGGGAAAGTATTTTGGAAGCTGAAGGGGCTTTGCCTCCATGCTGCAGCCTGCACAAAAAGGATCTTCTCCAAGGAATCATGATCCCCAAACTCACCAAGCTGTAGGGACAAGCACAGTGCCAGCCTGGGATGTTCAGGTTTGTGTACCTCCCGAGCCTGAGGCAGGTCTGCAGCAGTTAGTGTGCAGTGTGAATGCAAAGTCAGTCATGTCTTCAAAAGATACTTTCTTCTTTCTTAGAGTGCTGGGGTAATGCTCAGGTCTGGACACTTCAGAAGTCACTCCGTATCTGCTTGTGATTTTTTCAGGGCAAAACAGCCCTTTCCTGTCTCCTACTGAGGTTTCACCAGGGATATTTCCAGACCCCTGGACATCACTATGGGGCAGCCCATTGCTGAGGTAAGGCTGGGCAGTGACTTCCAGCCCAGACTTACCTTCCTTTCTCATCTTCCTCAGCACCCAGGATACACTTTAGTACATGTATTGAAGCAGCATTTCTGCTTGCCAGGGCTTGAAAAATTTTGATTTTATAATTGCTCAAATGAACAACAGCACAAAAAGAAAAGAAAAAAAAAATAATAACCAACAGACAACCTGACAAACAAAACCCAGTTTTAATTGCAGACTTACTGCAGGGAAAAAAAAAATAGAGAGAAGCTCTTCTAGCTCTGGCCAGTTTTCTCCTGCCTTTTCCAGAAAGTAGGTGACTGGTGTCAAGGAACCCAGCAAAACTGGTAAAATTCCAGCCACTGCCACAAGGAAGCTCTTCCAAACTGTGAAGCAGGGAGTAGTGGAAGGAGCCCATTCCTCAGAGAGGAGATGGTCCTGATGGAAAGATGGCCCCGAGGAAGGGCAGGCTTGTCTTGGGACGATGCCTGCGGACAGCTCAGATTTGTTTGCAACAGGCAAATTTTCCAAAACAAAAGAAGAAGCCGTTTCAGTAGAATCCAAACCTTTTGCCAGAAAGGTATCATTTTGGTAACATATTTAGGGGAAAACATTCAGCTTAATGGTTTAGATTTACGCCTAATGTTCTATTGCAATTTGCTCACAGTATGTTATGTAACATATATCGCACACCCAATTTGCATGCTGAATTTTAATATAACTAAAATGCTGAGAAAGTGTCGCTTCAATTTTCCAGAACAGCCCTGAGGAATGTTTGCTTGACCAGAAATTTACATTTTTCATTCCTGTTTGGAACAACAACAACAAAGAGGTCGATATTTCCCATGAAACAGGACTCTGCGGCTCCGACCTGCTCTCCTAGACAGTCTGGGGAGAGCAACTTTAAAGGCAAGGCAGGCAAAATACTTTTGATGCTTTCTGTTCTCTGTCCCGTCCTGCACTGTAACAACCAACGTCTTCAAACGCAACAGCTCCTCGAAGTCGCAGGAAGAGCAAAAATCCTGAACCAGACCTGCCGTGCCCTGAAACCATTCCTCTTCAGAGAGCACTCCCTCTGGGCAAATGAACTTCAAATAATTCCTCCCTCTCTCCTCCTCCAAAGAAGCCCTAATGACACCTTGTCCGTGAACTTAATGTGTTTTAAACTATCTCCATGCCTGGCCACATACTTGGAATGTCCCCTAAGGACTGCTAAAAAGTCACAAGCAGGAAAAAAAAAAGAAAAAAGAAAAAAAGAAAAAAAAAGCTTCAGTCTGGCTCCCTGGGCTCCCATCCCCATGGAGGGGAGGGTTTGCCTGTGCTCAGCTTTACCTTTTGCACACCCACACGAAGCTCCTGGTAGATGGAGCCGGACATGAAAGCAGCTCCGAGACATCAGGCTGTGTTTGAACTTTTCACCATTTTCTCCCATCCCCCCTCCCCTCCACCACCATCTTGAGGGGGAATTCTTTTCTTTTTGGTTTCAAAAAGCCCTTCAGGAAATGATTTAGGAGCAGAGAGCATGGTCAGCTAATGGGCTGCAGCTGAGGCAACGTGGGGTTATGCTCCTGTCCCGTCCCTGCGACAGCTCTGCGTGCACGGTGACTCTGCCCCTGCACATGCACACGCCCTGCACGCCTGGCATCCCAGACCCTTGGGAAGGCAGACCTGGAAACCCTTCAGAAAATAATCAAAACCCCTGAGCCCTCCACAGCAGCTGCCCTCCACGTGAGCTGTTGACAAAAAGGGACTAAACAACTTGTGGTGTTCCCCTCCGGTGCTTGCTTGGTGTCCCTGTGTGCAGCGCCTTGCTCAGTGTGCTCCCGAGTGCCCCTGCAATAACAAACCATCACTTGCTACCCAAAATCCTTCATGTTTCCCGCACCTCCAGGCTCTAGGCAGAGGTGTGAGATGATGACAGGGACATTTTGGGGCTGGGAGTATTTACCCCTTCCCCTCTGTGGCTTGTCCTCCCCCAGAAAAGCAAGCCAGGCTCCAAACAAGAGCAGCACGACAGCAGCCTCTGCCAAGTGCCATCCGTCTGGGAAGTGCAAAGGCTCTCAGAGTCACAGATTGCCGTGAGTTTCTCCCTGCCCCTCCACAACCCATGCCTGGAATTATTATCCTAATTTCGCCACTGATTTTAGAGAGGCAAACTCCATTTTGCATCAGGGTGGTGCAGGTCTGTCTTTTGTGTTTTGTGTGGGATAATCATTGGGATACCCCCTCTCAAGACAGTGCATTTCACTTCGAGGTTTACTTCTTGTCCTCCCTACCTGTTAGGTGCCAAGGTGACTGCTGGCACAGGTAGGGGGCAGGACACAGGGCAGAGACATGTTGTTCCTGGGAGGACAGGAGGATAGGAGATACCTGAATGGTCCCTGTGCACTCCACTGTGCTTAGTAGATGATGGTGTCTGCTCCCAGGAGGAGAACACCTCTCTGAGGTTTCCAAAGTGCCACTCAGATGACAGTGCACATACAGACACCTAAATACAAATGAAAACCAGTTGTACCTCTCAGGTTACTTCTAGAAATTACTTGGCTTGAGCCTACCTAGTAAAGAAAGGAAGACAGCCAGGCCATTGAATAAATCCTGGCACTTCCCACCTGGATCTCCCTATCTTTAGGTTTGCCTTGGGTGGAGAGGATGGGTGACTGCCATTAATCTTGGCAGCAGCCAAGAAATGTTGAGCCTGCTCTCAAAGGCTGGTGTCACCAACATGGACAAAATTGCAAGTGGGTGATCCATGGGGTAAAGGACAGCCCGGACAATGCAGAGAGCTTGGCCAGCATCTTGCAGCACTCAGCACTGTTACAGAGATCTCAAACCTCCCTATCGGCCCTGTCCCCTTGGGCTTTCCATATTTGCTGCAGACACAGCCTGCCAGACAAGCATTTCAGCTTCATTCACAATCTTTCAAGTCTCCAATTAATGACTGCAAAATTCTCAGGATTAAGGCAGGCAACCACATAAGCCCTTGGGTAATTTTGCCACTAGCTAGAAAAAAACCCAAAGCCCAAACCTAAAAATCTAGAAAATATTCATGAGAAAAACTGCAAACAATTCTGCTGCCCTTTAGAAAAGCCTTGCCATTTCCCAGCTAGCTCATCCCAGATGCTGCGGGAATCAAACTGATCCACAGAACAGCTCTGGGGCTGTCTCTGGAACAAGTCACCCTCTACCCACAAAGTGTGGGGCTTCTGCCAACAGGCAGCAAGGGCTGTAGGGCAGGGGAGAGAAGGGCAAGGGCATGTCCATATGTGGGGGAGGTGAATGATGCTTAGGCAAGTGTTTGGCTTTGGTTTCCTGTTTTCCAGAGCTCTGGAGACTGTACATGGTACCTCTGAGACAGGGGTGCTGCTGGATGGTGGCTGAGGACCACGCTTCGGGATGTCCATGGGGTGGGGAGATGGAGGGACAGACCAGAGGGGAGCGCCATGGGGCCGAACTGGAGTCATGGGGGCTGTGACCACCCAGGTAGGGCACGTACCACCTGCACGCCTGCCCCTTTTTTGGTGCCACATGCTTTCTTCTTTGCCTTCCCTGGTTCTTTTCCACTACGTTTAATTAATGTTGTCTCCCACTGCCTTGCCATGGGCAACTTATTATTTGTTTTCCTCCAATATGCCAGCAGGGAAGACTTCTTAAAATTGCTCCATTTTCTTACCCTGGTCTGGTCTCCACCCAGCCCCGTCCTAATTAACACAACACTGCTGTTAAACCCGTCAGCGGGTTGAGGGGCAGAGGCAGCACTGAAGTCAGACCTTATTCCTGCTCAGCTTTCTCCTTTTTGGAGAAAGAAGCCTGGTCTTGATGTGGAGGGGTAGAACTGCCACCCCTATCTTTCTGCACTCCTGCTCCCTCCCCATGCTCAGCTCCTTGGCAGGAACTCACAGAGCTTCTCCAGGCTGCACAGGCAGCAATGGGGGGGAAAAAACCGACAGTCGGGTTGGTTTTATTTTTTTTTAAATATAATTTTTAAATTGTGCTTTTAATTTTTTTTTCAAACTAAAAATACCCTCTTGTTTTAAAGTTTCCAAGCACGATGCCCTGAAGAAGCAAGAATGACAGATGCTGCCGAGTACAGATGTTTTGCTTTCCTTTTTTAAATTTTAATTAGTAATATTTTCCACACCAAAAACTCACAGATGGCTATTCGTGTTGCTGCAACTGGATCAGGTCAGGACCAGAATGACCTGCTGGGGACATGGCCTAACCACCCTAGCAGCACGGTGATTATATTTAGGCAGGGCTTTTTCTCTGCCTTATTAACCTATTATTTGCCATTGCCTCTCTGGGCACAGCTGGGCTGCCCTCAGCCTCATCTCTGAGGCATTCTGTTTCCTTTCCCTGCAGGTCTTTGGGATACACAGCTCCCCCAACACTTGGGCAGTTGAATGCCTGAGCTCACCCCACCATATGGATCTTCCCACAGCTCTAACTGCACCCTCCCATGCACTTCCATCCATGCTATCAGGGATGTTTTTTAGGATTCATGATTTTAACCCAGTCCATTTGCTTTCGGGTGTCACAGGTGGAGTTGTGCCTCTCTAAGACAGCATTTCAACCCATGACAAGGGTGCAGAGATGTGCTCTGTGTAACAGTGTGTGAGATGATACCACAAGGGTGGCTGGGGACAGCACTGGGGAGGGGAAATTACCTCCTCTTTCTTCCCTGGGCTCCCATGTCTGTCTTGCAGAGCAGTGGCGACTTCTCAGCATGTCTCTTGCTTCCCTGTGAGACTTCTTGCTCCAAGAAGCCCTGATGGAGAGGCACCTTCCTACAGGGAGCATCATAATCCCTGTGTCACTGCCCCCTGGTACAGCCCCACATGTGCAGAGGACTCGCTGCTTCCCAGGAAGGGAAAAAACACAGGAGCAACATCAACTGCTTTGCAGCTCTGTCCTGCTGGGAAGGTTTCTGCAGGCAGACTGGAGCAGTGATGGGTGAAGCACAGCTGTGGGGAATGCAGGCATGGCAGGAAGAGAGGGCAGGCTGTGCAGCGTGTACTTGTGTATATTATACAGCAGGTGTTTGTCAGGAGTCATTCACGCTGCTCCACCAGCTTATGGAAGAAAGCCTGTGTTAAAAGGCTTGCTTAGGTTTTCCTTTGCTCTGAGCAAAGCATTGCTGCACAGCAAAAAATCATGGAGGGGCAGACACCTGTGTGTGAGATGTCAGCTTGGTGAACTGTGGTGATGGAAATTACAAAGCAAGAGGCATGAATTATTAGGAAGGCACACACGTTATGGTGTGGAACAGAGCCACTATACCTTTGGCTGGAGCACAGGGTGTGGCCCGGTTCCTTATCTTTCCACAGATGATGCTGGAAAAGGTCTAGAGAATCCTGGCAAAGATGAACAGGAGGATGGTTTCCAGGTAGGGAGCAGTCACCCAAGCTGGAGCTCTTCTGCAACAGAGAAGGTGACTGAAGGGATGAAGCAGCATGGGGTGGATTACCTGGGGATGCCAAGTTTACCTCAGCAGAGCACCCCATCTGCACTGCTTGTGGAGCCATCGGCAGGTCTCTGCCATGGAACAAACCCAAATTCCCCAATACAGGTCATTTCTGCTCTGGCAGCTTACATGCACCTGGGGACTCATCTTCTCCTGCATCTCTGATGGAAATGTCAAGGACCATCAGCAACTGAGCACAGCCCAGAAAGCAGCATCACAGAGGGAATGCGGGGAAAGGCTCACGTGAGGCTGGGAATAGAAACAAGGAAAAGGTTTCGCTAACGGGGGTGCTGAATAGCACAGTCTGAAAGAGCCCAGGGTTTCTGCAGCTCAGGAACAATATATGCCTAATGAATACTAACAAATCAGCCCTAATTGCAGAGTTCTGAATCTTCCTCTCTAAGGTGTGACAGGCATTACAAGGCATCAAAACAGAGGATAGAAGACAACCCATTTTCTTGGTTCTGAGCAGGAATGTTATCCCCATGTCCTCTCCTAGAGCCACCTGCTGATTAGCAAGGCTCATTCACCTTCTAAAGAGGCTGGTGAGAAGTCAAAGCAAGCACAGCCATCAGCCACGGCCTCACGAGAGCATAAGGGCTGGGACTGGATCAGCCACCTGGGGAGCCTTAAGCTGCTGGGGCTGGACTAAAACTGGAGACTTATAGAACAAAAACAAGGAGCAAGAGGAAAGACATGCTCCAAAAAAACCTCTCAACAGGCAGCCAGACTGGGAAGGACTGGGCTTAACTGTTGTGGCATCTACAGGAGCATCCAGCTCTCCAGTGGGAATATCCTGAGATAATTCCAGGGATATCTCAGGGAGAGACAACTTGCAGGAGAGCCTGCCAGATGTCTGTAATAGGGTGAACCTATGCTAGCAGCAGCCCTGCCTAATGTCAGTAAATGGAGCAGAAATCCTCTGCCTTCCCCAGGCCACGGAGTTTTGTGTAATAGACCCCAAGTGCTCCAAAGCCCAGCCAGGTTTATGTTGTGGGGATATGGCTGTCTGCCTTTTATTGTGTTTTGCTGTGCTATCCTATTATACTGCACAATAAAACACCAGTTTCCTCCACTCATTAGCCATTTGCTTGTGCTTGAAGTGCACTGAGCGTTCTTACGTGCCTGAGAAGGGAGGTGTAATCTGCTCCTTGGGAGTCCCTCACTTCCCTGCAGACCCACTGCCTGCATCAGAAGTGTGGCCACAGCCTCTGTGTGTGCGTGTGTGTGTGCCCAGCTGCGTGTACAGCCACAGCAGCATCACATAAACACTGCTCTGGAAGTTACATTCCTCAGGTCAAGCTGGCAAAAGTTGGGGAAAAGGAAATTCCTGGTTATCTAGGTTAACTTTTATTTATACCCTTTGTGCACCAATGTCCTAGATTAAATAAGATATGGGGTCCTATGAAAAATGGTAAGTTTGAGTGTCAGCACAGACAGAACAGGTGGGAAGAGGCAAAAATAAGGTACTCCAGCAACAGCAAAAATGGTGGGTTTTTACTTTGCTGCCTTAAATACAGCTTTTCCATTATAGATTTTGGGGTTTACTTGGTTGATTTTTGCTTTCAGCACTTTTATGATGCTTCTTAAATAGAAATTAAGTTATATTATTGGTGCAGCAGTCCAGCAGCTTATGATGCCCCTTGGGTGTTGTGAGGTAAACAGAGTTAGTATGGGATTTGGGCAAATCCAGGCAGGGTTTGTACAGACAGGGGATGTGGTTGGGGAGAGACAGAGTATCCATTTTCCCTTACTTTTCTACAGGAAAAGTCTATGTGTGTAGAGAGAAACATCTTGGTGCAGGAGGTGACTAAGAGAGGCAGCAGGAGATACCATAACTCTGCCCAAGACCAGGCTAGGCTTAGCCTTTGCTGTGTGGACTGTGATTCAGAGGATGGAACAGGCGTGTGGGCTTGCAAACACCTCCTGCCACCTCAGCACACGTAGGAGCAGCAGCCTGTGGCTCCCCGTCTAAACTGCAGCTACCCCTGCACGCCTGTTCTGGAGCTCTGCAAAACCTCCCAGCTTCCAAGTGACCTGCCTCCAGCAAGGACCGATAGTTCCCTCTGCTGGGAGGACTGTGAAGAAGTGTCTTTGAGCTCCTTTTCCCATCTGAGGAGGACACAAAAATCAGATGTCCCATTCCTGACGCACCCTCACCACAAGCATCTCCAAGAAAATCCTTCCTCGGGTGTTACTTCCCTCTCTCCTCATTATCCTGATAAAGGTAGAGATGAAAAGACAATCCACAGTTTTCACATTTAGTGATTTTATTTGGTGGTGTTAATTTTTTTGTGCCCTTCCCCGTGGTGGAAATGAGCTATTTTCAGGGAATTTTAGCTTGGGAGTTTTTTTCAGTTTCTGGAGCATAGTCTTTGCTGTCATAGTTGTGGAGAAAAGCTGGGCGATGCGTTCCTAATATAGCAAAGAGCAAATGCTTCCTATTTTTTAGGTCTTGCAATTCTTTTTTAAGCTGATCTGCAAAATCTGATAACTAAGGAGTTTTGGAAGTTGGATGATATTAACAACCAAACAGAGCATCCGGCAGCTACTCTCCTTTATTTCTGGCTCTCAACAGGTAATTCTCCATTAGTCTGAGGCATGTGGTTATGTTTCTCAGTCAGATAAAATAGTCTTTTCTGAGTCCTGTCAGCCTGAAATCCCATTATTTTTATCTGGATGGATTGGTAAGAACACAGGGGATGTTCCTCTTTCCTTGATCCAATAAATGAGGGACCGAATTAAGAGCAGTGGGTGGAAGAAGAAGAAGAAAGGGTGTGCTGAGGAAGCAGAGGCTTTGTGTCTTCCGGGAGAGACAGCAACAGGGCTGAGGAGAGTGTCTTCAGACATGCTTTAAAACCAGGTCAAGAACCAGCAGACACATTAATATTTTAAAAGCCTAAAGCAAGCCCTGCCCCACCTTGCCCTGCCTGATTTGGGGTGCAGGAACTCTTTGCTGAATTAGTTTATTGCTTACACCGTGACTCGAATCAGTTATGGTGGTTGCAGTGAGTAGCCTGTAGCTCTGCTGGCTCTGTGTGGCTCCTGAAAATGCAAAATCATGCACCTGGGGGAAAAAACCTAAAGAACCTCACACAGCTGTATCCAACTAACAACAAGCTATTATCCTCCTGAAAGGGGTCTGGTGTGGACAGCTTTACAGAAGTCTCAGTCTCCTGTTTGTTAGCAGCAGAGGAAGCAAACAGAAAGTTGTGCTGTACTGGAGGAGAAATGGAGAAGGGACCTGTGCAACCACACAGACGGTGGTGAAGGTGATTCATGGATGTGGCCTTGACCTCTGTCTCAGACAACAAACAGAGCTGGAAACAGCTGAGGAAAGGAAAGGTAACAGGTCTGATCAGAGGCACACAACACCTCTAGATGCAAAGTGACTAAATCACTTCTGATTCTGCTGCTCAGGGAAGAAGCTGAATGGAGATGTTGGGAGTAACCTGACAGGTTAAAAGAAGGTGGCAGATGGAGTATTCCTTTTTGCTATTGCTTGCAGCACAAGGATGAACAAGCATCCAGGGAATTCACCAGGCAGTGGGCTTAAAATGAACACAAAAGGATGCTTTCCAACCACCCAGCCTCACACCACCCCTCTGCCCCCCTATTTTTGTTCAATACACGAGTGTGGAGCTTGTCACCAGCAGATCTTGTAGATGACAAGATGCAGATGACAAGAATTTCATCTGTTTCCAAAAGTGAGTGAGCAACATGAGTAAAAGAAAAAAAAAATCCCATCAAGAGTTATTAAGGGCAAAGATACCATCTTGAGAGGTGTGGGAGTGGGGAGGCTATGGCCATATGTGCCTTGTCTCTTGTGTTTCTCTCCAAAATTTCACTAGTGGGAAGTGGTAGAGGGCAGATTTGGGAGGAGGAGGGTGGTTCTGCCCCTTGCTGCCTGTCCTTAGGACCTTTGGTATAAAATTGGGGTGGGCTGGGCATGGGCAGAAAGCAGAGCTAAGTACTCTTTAGACTCCAGGGATGACAAAAATGGCAGGCAGTAAAAGAAACCCAGGTCCAGCCTTACCCCGCCTGCATTTCAGTGTGGCTCATTAACAAGATGTGCCATTGCTTTCAGCCCTCTCTGCAGCCAGGAGAGACAGAGGCACTGTCACAGGCTGTGTGATAATGATGACCACAGTGAGGCTCACCTGACAGCAGCCAGGAGCATCCACCTCAAACAAGCACAGCAGGACAAGCCTGAAGTTGTGCTTCCCCAGCAGATCATCCCTCCTGACAGCAATCTGCTGGGACTTCCTGAGCAGTGAGCAGTTCCCTGTTCACTAACTCTATCGCCAATTTTGTGACTGGAAAAGGCTGCAACACCTTTAGTCAGAGACAGGCAGATGCCTGGTGAATCCCTTTATGCTGTGGGTCTCAGCTGATACATTCCAGCTGAAGATCTGACTGGGCATGGAGTTAGAAGCAAAGTGCAATTGCTGCATGTGAGCATCCTGAGGTCCAGGTGAGCCAGTCCAGGTCACTGCTGGAATTCCATCCTGTGGTGCTGAGGGCAAGGATCAGCGCCCAGTGACACTCACAGAGCAGCACAAGACCCATACCACAAGCTCAAGGTCATGAAATCACTTCTATTTTTGATGTCTGCTGAAAAGTAGAAGCCTAGGAGCTCAGGAGAAAACTCTATCATACCAGGCAGCCAGGGAATAGGCAGCTCTTTCCCAGAGGAGCTCCCTGAGTAGGAAGCGCTTTGCAGTCTTGGAGACAAAACACTAAGACAGACCTTATGCCAAATCCACACACAGTGCCTGTGTCACAGCCAGAACACGACCCCTCATCCATGGTCCCAGTCCACGCAACAGTATTTGTGTGACATTCCTGGGACTTCACCAGACACAGCATTTTGTATCTAGATGCATTCAATCTGAGTTTAAACAGAGGTCCAAGCCAAACCCCGAGCAGCAAGTTCTCCTCACACAGTATGAAAGGACAAGAGATAATGCTTTTAATGGTTTCAAATTAAGGGTGGATTTAGATTAGGTATAAAAAAGAAGTTTTTTTACAGTCATGGTGGTAGAACAGGGTCTCAGGTTTCCCAGAGAAGTGGTGGATGCCCCATCTCTGGAAACATTTAAAGTCAGGCTGGACACAGCCCTGAGCAACCTGCTCACTTCTGGGCAGTTGGACTAGATGAGCTTTAGAAGGTTCTTTCTGATCAAAACTATCCTACAATTCTGTGATTCTGTAACTCTGTGATAGTGGAGGGCTCTGAAGCCTTATCATCTCAGATCAAACACAGCTGGGTCTTGATAACCCAAGGCACAAATCCTGACTTTTAGCAGCTCTGATTTCTTTGGAGGTTTCCTAGAAACCAGGAGCCTGGCACCCTGTTTCCTCAGCCTTCACTGAGCTCACCAGCCAGGCTGGACTTTTCAGGCACAGGTCTTTAAGCACAGACATGGTCTTAGATCAGCTGAAAGAGAAAGAAAGACAGAGGGAGATGTGATCCCACAGCTCTGGAGACCCCAGCAGTGTGCTGGCTGCCCACTAGCACTCAGGAGCACACAGCCAGAGCCAGCAGCAATAACTCCAGCGGGAGGGGAAAGTAGGACCTGTGCTTCCCCTTCCACATGCCCTGCAAGGAGATCTGTGATCAGACTCCCTCTCAGGCATTCCAAGGTTGGAGCTGGGGAAGCAGAGGGGACACCTGTGTTCGTACCAAGCAATGCTTGTCCTGTGAAAGGTGATTATGAGGTTGTTCTCAGCTGTGATGACTGTGTCACCTCTCTGCTCTCACTTCTGCCTCTCCAACATTTCCAAGAGATAATGATCTCATCTCCTAACTGTTGAAGATCACTCCTTGTCTGCACTTCCCTTCCCTGTTCCCCTCCTCTGTTCATTATGGCATAGAAATGTTATCGACCAACAATCACTAGATGTCAAAAAATCTTATCGCAGAATACAGCTGCCAACATAGCCTAAACGTGCTTAGGAAATGTCAGTAAATTACAGCAGAGAAAGAAACTGAGCAAGAGAGGAAACATTAGAATGAGCAGTGAACTGCAATTAACTGTTCCACATTTGGAAGAAGCAGGAAATGTATGGAGGAGAGCAGAGTTAAGGGGTCATTGATCTCCGTAATTGAGGGAAAACTGAGAAATTGATGGTTTAATGGGGTTTAGCTGAATAGAATGTGTGCTTTCTGGGCTATACTGGGGCAGGGAGACCATTGCTGTTGAGCATAGGATTCATCCTAGTTAGGTCATAACACTCACAGTGCTCTTCAGCCTTCCTTGGAAGAATGTTGTGTGTGTTGCTCAGCTTGATATCCACCCAGAGAGAACTTCTTGTCTCGTATGCATGCCTAGACTGTGTCCTTGCTTTGGTACAGGCCTGTGATCACCTTCTTTCCAAACTGACTGGAGACCAGGACTTTGGGCTTTGGATTGTCATCAAGGTAGATTAGGATCTGTCACCTCTAAGGATGTGCCCAAGAGCTGCATGGATAGGAGTCAGCCCAAGGTCTGAGTTTGCCTCCTTTTATCCCACAATTATTTCAAAAATATCATGTAGAAGACAGTGCACAAGCATCTCTTGACCAGCCTCTTGCCACTGCCCTGGGATTCACTGGGTGGCTGCTTAGCAGTCTCCGGGGCAGAGTGTGAATAACTTTGGGCTCCCAACACACTCAAGGGTTGCCCTTGCAGGTCCAGGAGTCTGTCCCAAGAGCGTGCAAGGGTCGGCCCTGCAAAGCTCTGGCACAGCTGGACCACAGGTGGAAGCTAGCACATTACAGGCTCTACCTTGCCACACCAGGGTCAAGCAATCCAATCTCTCCCTCCCTCTGAGGTAGGATGAAACATGACCAGAAAAGTCCTGAACTGCCCTCCTGTTTATCTCCTACCACCACTGCCTGATTGTTCCCCATACATGTGTCTCCAAATATTTTGACTCACAGAAGGAGGCCTTAGGCAAAGTAAACCACCACAAAGATCTGGAAGCTATTCTACAAACCCATCTGGCCCCTCTCCCCCTCTCCTTCTTCCTCTCCATCATCTCCATCTCCATCCCTCCTTCAAAACTCTTACTCTTAGATCAAGCTTCCAGTCTCAGGGCTGTTTCCATCCCCCACTCTCCTGAATGCATGCTCCACCTATCCTGGATACTGCTTTCCACCCTATCTCTGCTTTTCATCTCACACTCCCCATCCTCCTGATTTTCTGTCCTGCACACATCCTCCCTGAGCTGTGAAAGATGCTGCAGTGAACAGAGCAGAGCTGGAATGGAAAACACAAAACACTGCACAACTATGTCTCCATGACCTGGCTGTTCCATGGGAACAGTCTGACCTTGGCTTTAATCCCATGGCAGAGGGAAGATGTTTTAAGGCTCTTTGTACCACTGAGGAAGAAATGCTGACTAGTATAGTTCCCAAGGACAACCACAGGTCATCTTCTGTGACTTCCTTTTCATCCATAGATGCCAGGTCCCAATTTGGGAATCCCAGCCCTAATGTTCTGCAGGTGTGGGTACCACTTCACTAGGAAATTGTCAATGTCAGGATTCTCATCGCTTGCCAGATTAAATGGTCACTTGCAACATTCACAGGCCCTTTGGAGATGTCAGCCTCTAGTAGTACAAGCTCATTGCTTGTCACTGCAGCTCTGCACAGCTGAGGCAGGCACCAAGAGGCACAGACCTGTGTTCCTCCATATGCTCTCTGCCGTGCCCACAGCTGCTGCACAGCCAGGGGCTGCACTGCCATGAGAAGCTGCGCCTAAAATTCTCCCATGGCTTCAAAACTACAGCCAGGTCCAGGATCCCCTTCACAGCATGCACAATCTAGGTAAGGATAGGCCAGGTTAATCATTTTCCTTAAATGGACTAGAGGATGAGCAGAGGTTTGTTCTTTTTCCACAGGGTCATTTCCCCACTCTTTGCAATGAGACGCTGCCATTTAAGAAACAGCAGATTGCATCCATTTGGCCAGTGAGTGCATCCAACAAAGATGCTCAGGATTTGGGAAAAGATGCTCACCCTCCTCCAGGAGATGATGACATTTCGATCTTTCTAATTAAGTTTGTGCCCCAGACCAGCAGAATCTGGAAGATATAAATCTCATTTTCCCCCCTATGTATTAAATTGAATTTAATATTTGTGTAAGATAAAGAGCTAATAGCCCTGGATGTCTTTGTTCTAACTCCCTATGGACACTGCTTAGGACTGCAGGGTCTTCTCCTTCATAGCCCCTGGTCCAAGGAATCTCATCTGCTGATAGCCCAGCTAGCTTACAGTGCAACCAACTCCCACTGGGGAATCCTGGAGAGACTTAGACTTCTCAACAGGTTTAGACAGTGACCTGCAGCAGAGGAAAGGGAAAACATGGTTAGCACCATAGAAATATGTCTAAGGCAAAATGGTCCTCGTGGCTGCAACACCTGTGTCATTGTGTAGGATTTTAGAAAAGTGACAGAAGAAAAGCTGAACTTCTAGAAATCAAAATCAACCTCTCTATCTGTAAGTGGCCTGAAATATGGCAAGCATGTAGACACCCAAAGCTTGTACACAAAGTCTGCACCCTGTCCCACCACAGCTGAAGGTGAATCTTTGAAAAAAACATGATGATACTGCTTTTAGAAAATTTCCAACCATCCATTGAAAAACTGCATGTGAAACTTCTCTTCAGTGCTGGCAAGTGCCATCACCATCCAGTCCTGATTTGCTGATATGTAGATTGCCAAGGTCCTGAAAACTTGTGCTGGTTTTTCTCTGTCTGTTCTACTGAGCACAGCTGGAGCTATAGACCTGCCCTTCTTTCTTTGCTGTGTGCCTGTGAGTGTAAAGGAGCTAGGGGTGATCCTGAAGGATGTTTGCCACAGAGCTGCCAAAAACAGTGAGGAAGTCCTCTGTAGAATCACCCCAGCAGTGGAAGCTGGCCTTGCTCTCCTTTGGAGACCTGCCTTTGGGTTGTGTTTGCTGTGCTGCACTGAGCATGTGGGGTTTTCAAGTATAGAGAAGTTGGTCCTGTGTTTTGGCCATGAGGAGAGGAAATACTCAAGACACCAAATCTGTACAGCTTCATCCTTTCCTTCACTGTATGCTGAGGACTGGTGACTGAGAATCTGCCTGCACCCAGCTGGGACCCTTCTGTTAACTTTGCCTCACAGAAGGAACCAGAGAAGCTCCCTGACCACAGCAGCCTTGGAACTCCATGAAGCACCTGGTGTGTGAAAACTGAGCTCAAAACTCTGCTTGGAAACTGTCCCTCTCCTTCTCCAGTGCTGACTTATCTCCCTGCTCCGTGTTCTTCTGCTATGACAGTGGAAGGATGAGGTCATGGAGCACTGAGAACCTACCATCCTCTCCTCTCCTCTCCTCTCCTCTCCTCTCCCCAAGCTTTCCTTGCCAGGTGCAATTACAAAGTTGTCCATGTTCATTTGTCTGGGCCTGCTGTGCAACAAGCTGGTGTGGCCTTTAAGGGAGTTACTAGTCAAGACAATTCCACAAGGAAAGTAGAAGCTTCTGCTAACAATTTTCTCACTCCTTCCCATCTGCTCTAGTGCAGCAAGGAGAGGGTGGAAGTAGAAGGGAGACATGATGTGGCTGAAATATGTCAGATGCAGAAGTTTCATTAACCATGCTCAAGAGTTATTATTCAGACCTTCCTGGTGCTCCAAGACTGCTTTTAGTTGGCTGAAAGCTTTTAAGCTCAGAGGCACTGGATATAGGCCAAATTGTGTGACTGTGATGCTGTCCATGACCTCCTTCAAGCTCCCTGGACTTTTTACCTCCCAGATGTTCCAGCTGACCTGTAAAATCAATATGTTAGGACTGTATATTTAACTGAGTGCTTGTCTTGGGCCAAGGCCTCAAAAATGTAGATCACAGGTTGATATTTCTGAAAAAAGATGAATGGGAGATGGCAATGAAAGGGTGTAAAGATTGGTGCAAGAAGGGAATAAGCTCATGCTGTTCAATAGAAATAGCATGGTCATAGAATCACAGAATCACAGAATGGTTTGGATTGGCAGGAACCTTAAAGATCATCTTGCTCCAACCCCCTGCTGTGGGCAGGGACATCTTCCACTAAGCCAGATTGCTCAAAGCCCCATCTAGCCTGGCTTTTGATATTTCCAGGGATGGAGTATCCCTGACTTCTCAGGGCAACTTGTGCCTGTGTCTCACTATCTCACAGTAAGGAATTTCTTCCTAATGTACAATTTAAACCTGTCCTTGGTCAGTTTAAAGCCATTCCCCTTGTCCTGTCACTACATGACCCTGTGAAAAGTCCCTCTCCAGCTCTCTTGTAGCCTGTTTGGATACTGGAAGGTGCTCTAAAGTCTCTTGGAGCCTTGTCTTCTCCAGGCTGAAGTCCCCATTTTTGCCCCAAGAGAAATCACAGCATATCTATGCATAGCATGGAAGATCCAAAGCACTGTAGATTTTTCATTAGTTTTCCAGTCATCCCGATGTTTGGGCACTCTACTGAGAGTAGCAAACCCTAGCTCTAGCTCTCCCCTGATCCACTTGTATCATGTGCAGATACACATGAGACAGGGTTTTCAGCTGGTGTCCACTACCATTTCAATTCTGGTGGCTGTCCTGCTTTGGATAAACTATTCAGTATTCATCAATATCAATTCTTCCTCCAAAACTCTTTGGGCTTGGCTAGTACAGTGCTTGTTTGGCTATCAGGAGCCTGTTACTCAAATCTCTGACTGGAAGAAAAAAAGGGTATATATTTTTTCAATTTGCAACCCTGTGGCAGAGGGTTGAGGGGGGAAGGCAGGTTTTCCCATGTCTTGTACCTGGGATCTGCAAGGCCTTCAGGGACCATTTGCTCTCTAAACTCTTAGAGCTGCTGCAATCCCAGCTGAGCACAAACTGAAATTGCTGCAGCCATGGGTGCTGTTGGCAAGCAGTTGGGGTTGTAATAGATAACATCTCCGCAAAGACAACTTCAGGCAGTACAAGGGTAGTGCCTGTTGTAATTTTGTGTTAATTACTGCTGTAAAAGCAGTACCCAGATGAGATTGTGCCTTCTGAAAAACAAGGGGTGGTGCTTGTTCCATTCGAGTGTCCAGACTTACAGTCTGCCTGGAGACAAAAGGTAATGAGGAGTAATAAGTCTGTAAGAATTATAAAAGTGAGAGGGGCCCCACATGCCTTTGCTGAAGATATTCAGGGGACTGAACCCTTTCAGAAGCCAGCCTATGAGTTTTTGTGTTCGCTCCAGCCCTTCCCCAGTGGAGAAAATCTCATTTCCCACCACTAATTGATGCACAGAACCACTCATCTCACTGAAATTACAGAGAAGAAAGGGTTTGGGGTTTTTTTTTATTGGCCATCTATTAGCATTTTTAATTTGCTACATGAGGTAAGTTTCAAAAGGTGCCAGAGGGCAGCTTAAGAAATTAGCTGTTCTTAGCATTTTCTCTTCTTTCTGCCTGACTTCCTCAAAGCCTTAATTAAACTAGGAAGTGCTTCCAATGCACGACACAGCAGACAGTGCATGACAAGACAAGCTGGAGCCCCCCACAGAGCATCACACTTTTCTGAGGCTTCTGATGGGAGCAGGGAGTGTGAGAGAGCAGAGGGGAGATGGTCAGCTCCATGTTCCACAGGTATGGAAGGCACAGGGGCTGTGGAGCAGGGCTGCAAGTCCAGACCTGCTGCAGGAAGCAGAGCTGGGTGAGAGGGACAGACAGGCAACATCGCACCCTTGATGGGAAGCTCTTGCCATGTCTCTCTCCTAGTCCCTGATGCCAGCTAGTAGGTGAGTAGATTCCTCATTTACAGGAGGAATTTCCCTATTTGTCATTCGTCACTGGGAGACATTTCTCCTGATTCCCCATCAGAGCTCTTGCTGTCAAGCAGCAACATCACCAGAAAGCTCAGGATGCCTGGGGGAACAAAAGGCTTTTGCTCAGCTTTTGAAACATGCTGTGTAGTAATGTGGGAGAGAACCTTGCTGCAGGTTGGGTCACTTAAGGCCAAGAGCTAGGTTAAAGCAAGACAAAATAACAGCTTGCAATGATGAATAAGTTGCCAAAAATATTAAGGGGCAGATTCTCTAGTTTGTAGGTAATACTTAGCTTCCTTAGCTGCTTCTTATCTTCCTTTCTCACTTTGGGTCAAGTTGGACACTTTCTCCACCGATTCAGAACAGAATTTCTTTGCCTTCACTCACCAGTGCCATCTCCTTCCCACTGTCTGTCCATCCAAACTCAAAAGAGCCAGGAAGAGGCCACACTGCTGCCAACATATGTTACAGCCACAGCCTTGTTCTTAACCTCTGCCATGTGATTAAAGGCAGCAGGCACACCTCTGCCTTCTCACTCTGGGCTCCAGCTAGCAACACTGTCTGTACCAAGGCAGGAAAAGGGTAGGAGGCTGGAGAAGCAAAGGACACGTGCTCTTTTCAGCAGCAGGGAAGCGGCCCAGGGAGAAGCTCCAGGGCCAGATGCAGACCATAGCAACAGATTTGCTTGATGCTTGTCTCAGGATTTATCTTAGAGAACAAAAATGTGTTTTGGAAGAAGATTGGGCGTGGAAGTAAATGTTAGCTAAGCCAGGGACAGAAGAGAGACCACCTGCTTTCTGCAGCATGAAGCAGCCATGAACAGATGGGACGCTTTCCTTTGAAGAAAGAATGGTCACCATGACCTTGCAGGAATAGAAAACTTGGATCACTTTACTTCACATGACTCCACCTGTTGAAATCCAAGGACAGAATGTGACTGGAGCATCTCAGGATGTGGATTTACAGGCTCTGGATGGAAGCTGTCCCCAGCTGTCTGTTTGGCAATAGCTGTCTCAGCAAGCAACGTGAGCTGAGGCAGGGCCATCTGGGGCCATCACCCTATGGTACTGGCTTTACTGACTGCAGTTGAAACAGCATCTACAAATTGTTTGCAGCGAAAGCCTCCAGGGTTAAGCCCTCCAACTTGTCTCCTGTCTCAGTTCCTGCTCCATGGCTTCAACCTACAGTGCAGGGACTTGACTAACCCATGCAGGGGACATCCTCACCCCCTTCCCTCACCATTTGGCTGGCAACAGTCAACAAGGGACCGTAGCAGGTGACACTGAAATCCAGGTACTCCATCAATAAAGTGACCAGAATCTTTTGGGGCAACTGGTACCTCTTCCAGTATGGAACAGAAGTTGTGCCTCCAGGTGTCACAGCTCAAAATAGTCCCCAGCTGGAGATTCCTCTTCTGTCTTGCTTCCTGCCGGGCTTATACTCAGCCTTTCACCTGCACCTGAGTGTTGAATATCTTCACAAAGCTGCCACGGTTTTATCAGGTCTGCACAGGAACTCCCCCAAAATTTGACATCAAAGAGGGCTGGAGCAGGAGAGATCCCATCTGGACTGTCTCCTTGCAGCATGTACAGGAACAGGTCAGGATCGCTCTGCAGAGGCTGTGGCTGGTGCTGTCATTAGGCATGAGGCAGCCTGTGCAGTGAGTAGGAGCTTTTGCATATCCTGCAGACCCCGAGAACTCTACTACACATAGTTGGGTACCATCTGTTCCTGCCTTCCCCACTGACTGTTCATCCCACTCACATCCATAGGCTCTTGTTAACACAGCTCTCCACTGATCAAACCCTGCCGTCGTGCTGGGCTCAGTTTTCTTCTCCTTCCTCTGAAGAGTCTTCCATGGGTTACTCCACCCCAGCTTTAATTAACACTGGGGAGAGAAAGTGAAAACAGCTCTTAGTTGATCATGGCAGGAGACGAGACCTAATAAACCCCAGGAGAGGAAGACTGACTGCAAAAATGAGGGTAGTAAAACCAGAAACCTCTGGAGTAAAGCTGGGTTTGGGCTCTGCAGCTGGTTAGTATTCAGCTGGAATGCCACGTTGTTATAGACAATGCATTAACATCAAAGCCACTGGGTAAGCGGTTTTAGTTAAGTGATGTATTTGGTGTTATAGTTTTATTGTGTGTTTTTTACACCTTGTTTTTATGTTTTCATGTTCGAGTTTTTGCAAGAATTTAGTGCTCCTGAAAAGCATTCTACCGACAGCCCCAGAGATTGAAGCTCTTTGTCTATATCTAGACCAGGCAGCACGCTAGCAGCCTGCTAGCACCACCCTGCCTCTTTGCCTCAATCGCACTCTGAGGGATCACCTTCAGAGATGAGAGAGCAGTACTGCTGGCCCTGCCAGCAGAGAAGGACAAGGGGACGCATTTGTTGGGTCCCAGCCTTAGAGAAGGCACTCTGAAGTCCCCTTTGAAGCCCAGGTTGCCAAAAGCCTTTATGGTCCTATGCCCCACTGTGCCAGGGGAAGTCAGGTGTGTCACGATTGGATTTCGGGTTGCTGGGTGTCATGGGTGCTTTTGACCTGCATGCCCAGTCTCTAACAGCAGGATTCAGGAAATCTCATCTGCTGCTTGGAAGTGAGGACATCAGTCCCATACCTGTAGGACTGAGACCTGTGAAAGAAAAAGTTGAGCTCAGACTTCGTTGGGTGAAGGGTCAGTGACAGAATGAAGTCCCCAGCCTCCTCTGGCCCTGCTAAAGAACGTAGGGTGACACAGGTCACTGCTGCTGCTCCCCTTCCTCGCTCCTTTCCTTGCCAACACATTGCTTTCCCCTTGCCCATGAAAAGCTGAATTGATGGGAGAGGAGAGGATTAACCTTTGCCACCCGTGTAGGCTGCTGCGTACAAATATTTCTCTCCAAAACATCAAGTAATAAATGAGTCTTCATCTTTGTCAAACACCTTGGAGTCCATTTGCCATGTCTCCCCAAAGGCAGCACAGCAGGGCAAGGCAGTGTGTGAAATACAGGAGGACAATAAATCTCTCCAACACTGTATGGGCATTTTACAGCTTGCAGTTTTCACTGAGAAGTGGCTGTAAATAATGGAGGGGGATATCTGCCACCTGTCTCTAGGGGAGGATTTATTTGGGTGTAAGTGCTATAGATCTTCATATGTATGCTGCAGCTGTAAATAAGCAAAGTTTAAGCAGTGACTGAGGTCTGTCTTGCTCTCACTCCCCCCATACTCCTTTCTCTCTATTGTTTCACCTGTTTGTTTCCCTGCTGTTTTAGGCTACATCTCACTCCTGGGGTGAACACATGCCTGGAGAGTCACTTGAGGAGGAAGTGGGTTGCTGTGATTGAGTACACATTTTGCTTTCACATTCAGCCCATACAAAGGATTTGAGGGGAAGAGAAGCTGATAGTTAGGATTCAGGACCCGCTGCTGTACTCTTCAAATGCTCCTTTGAGTTCTTGGTTCAGGATTTTAATGATGCTGTTATTCTTGTGCAGAAGCATATGGTTTGCTCCAGTCTGTTCTGTGTTGCTGTGTGCTGGCCCCTGTTTCAAGTCACTTCACTCAAGGAGGAGTATCTGGAGGGAAATTAACTCTTTGAATGCATTGAAGCTGCCAGTCCACAGAGCCCAGGGCATGAATTGGGATGTGGCAAGCAGAGCCAAAAGGCTTTGCAGGCAGCTGGCACTGTCAGGACATGCTAGGCTGGTTGTCAGGCATTGGAGACAACTTGCAAGGTGGGTCTGGGTATGTGTGCCACCTGCAGGGATGATGAAGGGTCCAAAGAAGTCACTGTTGATGGACTTAGCAAAGTAGCCCTCAAAGGCAGTGCTGATTTCAACCAGCAACCTACAGCCCAGCTGCTTGTTGTCCCCTGCAGCCAGGACCCAAGCAGAAGATGATCTCATTCTTAGACTATGTTTGGAGCACGGAGGCAGATCTTGGAGGTATCTACAGACTGCAAATGGCTGCCCTTGGGCTGTGTTGGAGGATGATAAAATGGCCCCTGGGATTTGTCATTAGGAGGTGGGGATTGCTGCTGGCAGTGTTGCCAAAAAGCACAGTCACCTGAAGATACCAGTTGCTGTCAGTTCCATCCAGAACCATCTTCCTTCCACACCTGGCTCCATGTATTCCTCCAGAGACACCCCAAGCTCTGCTCAAACTCCAGAAGAAGAAATGCATGTGTATGGACAGCGATCCATTTTCAGCTCTTGGTAAGCCAGAAAGGAACCAAAAATCATAGCAGGAAGAAAAGTAGCCCCCCTGCTGATGCAGAGTGAAATCAGATCCCTGTCCCTGTCAACTAGGCACTGCACATGTGCAATAAAAAGGCAGACCCAATTCAAAACAGCTTGTGGCATTCTCTGAGATGCAATATTAAGTAATGCCCTTCTCTTGCCCTTCAATATCTTTATAAATTCTACCCTCTTTTCCTGCCCACACAACGTGTTACAGAAATCAGAGAGGAAACAAAGAGCCGAGGACAAGGAGGCCCGGCATCCCGCAACAAAGAGCTCTGCGAATTCTTCAGGAGATCCCCATAGTGCGATTAGCATCTCTTTACAGCAATATCATCTCTCCTTCTTTTGTTTCCCCAGAGGAAGATAAAATTGCCACCAAGCACCAGAGAATGAAGCTTGATGAATACTGAAAAGACATTCACCTGCAAACGAAGATGGACTGGCCTCGGATGCTTTTAATTAATGTTCAGAAGCTGGGACAAGACGGAATAACTGAGTTTAGAGCTGTGAGGAGAGTGCAAGGAAACAGGGCTGCCTTAATGAGAAAGGACAAGCGGTACTGACTGACGTGTGTGTCCTACTCCCAGGCACTCATCCTGTTCCTGTCTGCTCACACAGACTCAAAGCAAAAGCATTCTTAGGGCGGAGGACATGGGTGGTGAGATAAAGCCCTGCTCCAGAGTCACCCCTCTGAGATCCCACATGGGCTGCTCTGACCGTAAGTCCAGGTGAGGAGCTGTGACTTCACCTTGTGCTTCACTGTCGGCAAGGAGCTCCTACTGATCTCTGATTTCCTTTCCCATGTCTCAATTCTCAGCCAGAAAATACTTTGCAAGTTACAGAACAGGGTTGCTGTTGCTCATTCCCTTATGTGTGTCCTTACCTTTTTTTTTCCTTAAAAAAATAAAAACCGAACGGCAGGTCTCAAAAAGTATTTTAGAGAAGTTGATTTTGTGAAATGCTGTTGCTGAACTGAAATTTGCAGGAAGTTTGTGGGCAATTTGAACTCGATCTTGCTCCTTCCCAGCGACTTCTCATATTGATGTTTCCTATAGTGACTCATTGTCCTCTGTATAAGCATCTCTGACTGACTGAAGCAAAAAGGCCCAATTAGGGAAGGGTTCCTCTGTGGATCTCCTGAAATTACGGTAGTTTAAATTGCTGCCCAGCAACACAGAGCTAAATTGCAGTGCTTCAGCACCTCTGGCAATTGCTGTTTCTCAATTCACATGCCAGAGAATGATGGGCCCAAACAAAGAGAGCTTCACTGATTGAAGGAGAGTGGGAGATGTGTAGGCAAGCCATGGAAAACCTTTGTACCAGATTCCACCCCTCTCAATTCAAGGATTTTTGACTCCCAGCTATATCATACTCAGAGTCCTTTAGAGGTGAATTGGACAGGTTCCAGTCTGGCCCTAAAGGGACAGGCAGTTTAATGGGGTTTGCCCACTGGAATGATGAGCAGATACAGCTTTAGGACTAGTTTAGAAGGTCCATCTGGAGCTCCTCCATCAGAGTGATCCTCCTGGTGCGAACAAGTAGACACAGCATCCCAAAGCTGTGTGTTGATTTAACAGCTTACCAGTCAATACTGTGCCTGCCTATTCTCTGAGACATCAATTTCACCTTCTGTAAACGACTGAGGCCTATAAATTCACTGTACGTGTCTCCTGCTGTTTGTGACCTGGGACTTTCAGTGTCATGATGCTCCCCAGAGCAAGCTGTTTTGGAAAAGGTTTGGAAAAAGGCAAAAATAGCAAGCAAAGCAATAGAACTGCAGCTGTGTGAGGAGGAACCAAATAAGCTGAGGCTAAGATTTGACAAACTGATAACCAAAGCGTGAGAAAGGTCTGCAAGATTGTGAGGGGGAAGGAAGGGATGGAGAGAAGCCAGTTGTTTTTTGTTCCTTATAATGGAGTTAGGAGGCTTCAAATGAAAACTGTAGATTGTAGATTGCAAATATAATAGATTCTTTGAAACAGAACATCATTTGCCTGTGGAACTCATAGAATGACAGGTTAGCTAAGACTGACAGGGAACTCTATCATTTTATCCAAGCCCTCTGTCCAAGCAGGACCATGTAGGGCAGGCTGCCTGTGTCTAGATGCCTTCTGATCTCATAGGGTGGGGGCTCAACCTGTTGCAGTACTTGGTCGCCCTCACAGTAGCAGAGTGTTTCTTATGTTCAGGAGGAGCCTTCTCTGTCCCAGTTCATGCTCCTTGCCTCTGTTTCTGTCACTGGGTACCACTGGAAAGAGCCTGGCTGTGTTCTCTGTCACTGTCCCTCAAGGTGTTTCTGTATATTGATGAGATCCCCTCTCAATGCTCTCCAGACTGAACTGTCTGAGCTCTCCAGTATTCCTGAGAAATGCTCCCGTCTCTTCATCATCCTTGTGGTCCTTCTTTGGCCTCTTTCCAGTGTGGCCACTTCCCACAGTGGGGAGCCAAGCACCAGACACGATGCTGCAGCCACGGCCTCACCAGGGCTGAGCAGAGGGCAGGGATCCTGCAGCTCAGGATCCCATTGTCCCTCTTTGCTGCAAGGGCACATTGGTGCCTCATGGTCAGCTTGTGCTCAACAGGGCCCCCAGGGCCTTTTCTGCTGAGCTGCTTTCCAACAGGTGCTCCCTGACATACATTGGTGCACGGGGCTATTCATCCATGAACTGCATCCTGGTGACACATCCTAGAGGGAGCTAGCAAATAAAAACCTGGTCTTGGGCAGGAAATACACTGCTGGCTTGGGGCATGAGGCAGGGAGCTGACAAGGTACTGATGAGGAGGAAGTTTGTTTCAGAAACTCAACTCGATCCTTTCGATCACCAAGTAATGCCTGGTGGGACACTTCTCTTGCCTAAGACTGGGAAACTGCTCTGGAATTCGGTGGTCACTGTCTTCAGGATGCCCATCTCCATGTCCTCTTTGAGCCCAGGTCAGTGACATTTCCCCACACCTTCATTTTTCAGGTTTTCTCTCTGGAAAAAACACCCCAGGCTGTCACAGCTCTGATACGGAGGTGAGAGCTGGCTTTTCAACTTTTGTTTTCAACTCTTTTTGCCTTAAAATACCTTGAAAAATGTTCAAATAAATTTTTCCACCTGCAGTTTATTTGCTTTTGCTCACAAAGCCATATATATCTACAAAAAAATAGAAGTCAAACCTCCCAAACACTTGAAACACAAGAAGGTGAGGCTGGCAGTGACTTCCAGACTTGCCAAATCCAATCCCTACTGTTGCAGCAACACATCACAAGGCCCTTTCAGAGCTGGAGTGTGCTCTCTCCTAAAAGCTATTTGGATTTCTGCCTCCATGGTTCCTACTGGGTGGTTGCCCCAAACCCAATTTCTCTAATGGTTCTAAGCCCTCGACTAATTTCCAGCCTGGCTTATTCATGGCCAGTTTATATACATTTGTTCTCATGCCAGCACTATCCTTTGGCAGAAGTAGCTCTCCTACTCCTGTGTGCTTACTCCCCAGGCATATTTATAGAAAACCATGCCCAGGCTTTATTAATACAGCACAATTATTTGTTTTGTCTGCTGTTCTGTAGAGGATAAAAGGCTCCTGACCTGTCTCTACACTTTTAACTCCTCTGGTCCTCACACCATTGCAAATCCTCCTTCAGCTTCCTCCCACCCTAAGTGAAAGCATAGCATGGAATCTGAAAAGGATTTTGTTCTCATTGGAAATGGGATTTTGGTGTGTGTCATAAGAGAAATCTGATCCCATCCTCAGGACCTTCCCCCTCCTGGCGTGTTCCTGGAAGGAGCAACAGTGTCTCAGTGAGCACCACTTATAAAACCTTACAGAAAAAGAGCTCCTTGATTAGCAACAGCTTCTGTCAACAGAAACAGAATGAGAACCAATGGCAGGATAAACTGCAATTTATTTGAAAATATGCAAATCCCTTCATTAAATAATTCACATGAATTTTCACACATGAAGGTGAAAAAAAAACCCCTTGGCAGCTGTGTGTATCTCCTCTCCATCAAAGACATACTATCGACAGCTGCTGTTCTCTTTCATTCTCGGACTTTTCCCTTTCTGTTCTCCACATTTCAACCTCCTTTTTCTACTCTATCACCTGATACTCAGATTTCCAGAGTCCTCACATCATCAGGCAACATCTTCCTCTCATTTCCCTCCTTTTTAATCTGCAGCCTGCCTAAAATTGTTTCCATCCTTGGTGCACCCTCTCTCAAGATCACCAGGAAATGAGATTCCAACATGTCTGGGGCATTTTTACATCAGCAATGAAATTATAAAGACCCCACATCCTGCAGTCTGTTTCTGAGGCACTCTGCTCTTCCTGGGTGAAGTATGTAATCCTTGTGCGTGGGTCTCACCCTGAATCCCACCCTGCAGTGTTCCCAGCATTGTCAGGACCACATCCTAGTGGAGAGGCAGGGCAGAGCACAAGAAAGAGCTGCACACTTTCCTTGACAATAAGAATTGCTCCACTGAAATGAGGATGCAGGTTCTGAATCCCAGCTGATGGGAGGAGGCACTAATGTTCAAAGCAAAACTAAAGATAAGCAGGTATTAATTTTGTAAGGAAAACATTTAAGGGAAATGGGGGTATGAGAAGTCACTGAGCTCTCCTTTCTGGGTGACGGGTATTTGAAAGGGATTCCGCTCAAAAACTCCACGCATCTGATTTATACCTACCTTCAAGTATTTAAGGTGTTGAACTCAGAGGAAACACTCAATTTAATGCGTAGATTAATTGCCCATTTTCCCTGCTTCAGTAAGGAGTTTCCCAAGTTTTATGGAGTTAGGGCATGGGGAGCTTCACTCTGACAAGAACACTCTCTGTACCTCTGTCCAGTTTTTCCCAGCGGTAGAACCCTACTGGTACCATATCCATGGAGTCCCCACAGAGATGATAGGATTCTGGCAGAATAGGAGCCTGTCCCAGAGTTATTTTCCCATGCCGTGAACANGAAGAAAAGGAAAACAAACAAAATGTCTATTCCAGACTAGGCTAGAACTGGAATAATAATCCTTCAAGACTGGTTTGGCACAGTTAAACCATTTCACTACTGTCATTGACTGCTCTGCTCTTGCCTCAAACATTTCTGTTACCCTGGGGTTGCATTTCTAAGTAAGCACTGAAAGAAGTCAGAGACCCTTCATTTTACAATTCCAAAAGGTATTGGGACCAATTACTTTTAGAGTTGGGAAATCCATCAATCCCAACCGTTCCTTAAGGCAAGTTTTGGTATTGAGAAATCAAGTTTTTTTTCTTCTTTTTTTGATGGAGGCGAAAATCATAAGATTTCCCAAACATCTCCAAACTGATCCCCTTGAGCCATATGATTTCACAGAACTGTTTCTGTGTCTTCTGGCAGTGAAAGACAACCATGGGTAATGAAATGGACAAGCGAAATAAGAGACAGTTCCGGGATCAGATGTTCCTTGGCTGGGCTGCTCCAAATATCCCAGATTTGTTGCTTTATGAGGCCCTGTATAGCTGGGCTATTCCTCTGCTGGCCCTTGGCTCTGAGAGTATGTTATTTTCATACTGAGATCACCACAGCATTGATAACCTCAGGGGGAGTGGAGATAGATCTCTGTTTAGTAGATCTTCCTTCATTCTCAGCAGGTATTTTCCCATCTGTCCTTTTACCTGTCAGTTCTGATGCTGGAACATGAAGTAAAGAGGCTCAGCCACTTTTCTTTATTTTCTTTTCCTTTTCTTTTTTTCTTTCCCCCTTTTTTCTTCTTTTTTTGGTGTTTTTTTGGGGGGGGTTTTTGATTTTTTTTTTTGTGCCATTTATAAATTTTACTGAGTAAAGCAAGGTATGCTCCATAAATCAGACTGCAAGATAGAGAATCACACTGAGGAGTATGCAGCGGGATGAAGCACCAGCTGTTCCCTGCAGATGATAAAGCTGTAAATATCATGCTGGTTTGAGGAGGCAGACCCCAGCTCGAGGCACCCTGTGCCTTTGCACACACAGTGTTTCACAAGAGGTTCTCCAAATTGTTTGAAGAGCCCCACAAGGATGGGCTGCCAAGTCTGTGCCAGTCACCTGCGCGGGTGTGCGAGGGCTGGGAACAGGTTCAGACCTTCCTGAAGGTCACAACAATCAAATATCATGCCTGGATTCATTCAGTATGCAGCAGGGAGCAGGAGCAGACTCCGCTCAGCTTTTATAGGACCTTGAGTTGTTTGATGTAAGGCCGCATGCAAATCACTGCCCAAGGATGTGTTTGTCATATAATTAATATTAGCTCCCACCCTGGAGCACACTTCTGTCAACACAGAATAAATACTCCCCATTAGGAGAAGGGTTGGTTGGGGAGATCAGGACTTGAAGCACCTGGATATCTCTGTGCTAGCCATCAAGGATCCTGGTGCTCCAAAGCAACCAGTGAGCCAGAAGATTGCTAATTTTTATTTCCACGAGTTTGGGGGTTGTTTTTTCTGGTTTGTTTTTCTGGTTTGTTTGTGTTGGTTTGGGTTTTTTTGGCTTTTCTGGGTTTTTCAAAAGGATTTTACTCAGTTTTCCCTTTGGAAGTGGCATCTCCCTTCCCCAGGTCATGATTGGAAGCCCATCATCCAGAGATTTCCAGCACAGTTATGGACACATAGGAGAATGAAGAGGCTCAAAGCAAGTCTGGCTCTAAACCCATACAGGAGCCCTGCAGTCTGGTGTTACAGTAATAGACAGATATTTATATATATATATTTTAATAGGGTGGAGATAAATAGCACATTCATTTGAAAACGTATGTGGAGAGACGGTGTAATGAATTTTCAGATTAAACTTGGCAAGTGTTTTCAAGCTAAAGAGGAGATGTTTAATCACATTTTCTTGCAGAGAAGGCTGAACACTGGGTTTCAGCACAATTTTTAAATGAAATGTCTCCATTTTTTTTCAGCAATGCTTGTGTTTGTCAGCCTGACGATGTGCTGAAGGGGCTTAGCAAGGAATCTCAATAACCAGTTGAAGCACTCCGGCACAGCCTCCACTGAGTTTCTGAGCTTTAGTACTTTCTGATCAAGAGAAATGCTGCATAGGCCAAGGAGCAGCAAGATTTGGCTCTGCTCAGCAACACCTCCACCCACACCACACCCTGCACCACCCCCTGCCCGAACCCACAGGGACAGGCTGAAAAGCCAAGAGGACACACCATGGCCCTGCAGGGAGGAGACAGGCCATGGATACACATAGGCTGCTGCATTGGGTGCAGGAATCTTGCTCTTTGGCAGTGGTGGCACCACTCAGATCGGTGACCTGCCTGTCCCCAGCTTCTCCTCTTTTCAAAGGCTTTGGTTGCCATTGCATTGTGAGGCTCCCAAGAGCTGGCATCTTCGGATGGCAGTAAACACATTTGCTGGTGCTCAAACAGAGGCTGCCAAGGTAGCACAGATGAAAAAGCTTTTCATTAAAAAAAAATTGGAAGCAAAAAAATTAAAACAAAACAAAAAACTCCTACATGTGCCAAAACCAAAAATAACAACAACAACAAAAAACAAGCAAAAAGATTATGCAAATGCTCTAGAGAGGATGAAAAATTAAGCATTCCAAACTAGCAAATAATTCAGTCTTCTCAGACTCTCTTTTTTCTCTTTTCTTGCCTGCATGGGATCTGAAATTACATTTTACCACCTGGCTTTCTGAATTGTCCTTGTACCTTTCCTGCCAAGTTTCACCCCTGCAAAGGACACTGCCTCCTGGGGGATGAGGCACTACATGCTCACCTTGCCTGGTGTCCTCGGGGACAGGCATCTGTTCCAGCACTGCCTCTGTGCATATGTGTGCAGGAGGCTGCTGTGCCTCCTCGCTCAATTTTGGACCCACAGACCAGTTTCAACCCACTCAGCAGGAGAGAAGGCATGTGAAGAGCAAGGAACTTCTGAGATATTGCAGTGGGCACCAGCTGGAGGAGAGGAAATCTTCCTAATGTTCCTGTTGGCAGAAAGGTCCTGTAGTGGGGTAGTGATACTCATACCTTACTTGGCAAAGGAGAACCCACCCAGCTGGGAGTAGCAGGAGATTCACCCCTGCAAAAAGCAGAATCCCTGGTTATCCACGTATCTCATACAGAGCACTGAGCTTGCAAAGCCTGAGGAGAAGAAATTTCAGCTGCAAACTCCCATTTTGCAGAGGGGAGATGGGATCTAGCGTAAGAGTAAAATGCCAAGCAGGGACGTGCACAGCTTGCAATGAACTGACCCAGCTTTTCTCTCCCCCTACAGCTGTGGTACTCCTGCTGTGGGGTGGCTTTGACAGAGTGGTCTGTCAGTGCCAGGAGGTAGGAGAAAACAGTTGTGTTGCTCTTGGCTGAGGTTTTTAACCCCCACACTTGCAGCTGAACAGCCTCTTCTGACACAGTGCCATTAACTCTGTCTGCAGCATCTGGAGTTACCTGGCTCAGCTGGCACATGATGCCTTGGTGAGCCAGAGCATTCTGCTGGGAGCCTGATGGAATGAATGCACACAAGGGACCAGGGAGCAGCAGGAACTAGAGTGTGGCACACCAGGGCCCTCAGAAAAAATGTTCACCCACACTTGTCCCTTAGTAATACTTTGGAGTAATACTAAAGAGAAGGGAGCTTAAATGACCTTCAGCACCTCTTGGTGGTCAACCACTTCCTGGCATGAAACTCTATTCCTTGCCATTATCATCACTGCCCGGTCATGCCACAGCTTTATCTCTGTGCATCCATTTGTCTTGACTCTGTTCACACAAATCCTTGGGATGCCAGGTCACTCCCATATCATGCAAAGCCACCTCTCTCAGCTCAGCAACCCCCTTGGGAAGCCCACCCTGGGTTCCCCCTTTTCAGTCTCTGCCCCTGTAATGAGCAGATTTTGCACAGCAACTGCTGTATGTGACTCTGGGAGTGTTTGTCTAGAGGATCTGCTGTGCTTACACACATGGTTTATGGTGAACACAGAAGTGCTGGGTTAACAGTTGAATTTGATGGTCTTAAAGGTCTTTTCCAACCTAAATGATGCGATGAGTTGATGGTCCTGAGAAAACAACCCCATTTGTTGTACCACAGCTCTCTTGCACAAAGCAGAAGGAAAAGAAAATTTATGCTGAAAAATAGAGAGGAGTGCTCTCAGGAAGAGCTGATTTTGGCTGTCAAGCTCTGTCCGTAGGAAGATGTCAGAGGAATTGCTGTTAAAATTATTTAAGGGCAGGCTAGACAGCTCACAGTGGTTGTTCATGGCAAATAATGGAAATGATGGGAAAGCATCCGCTTTTTCTGGAGCCACATGACAACCCCAGTCAGTGAACTGACAGAAAGTAAGGTGTCTGTAAAGATACATGTATTAAACATGGAAAAATGTACACACACACCTATGTTTAAGCCAGATCACCCAGAGTTCATCCTCTGCTTACAACAGTGGTGCAGAGAGGAGAGAAAGAGCTGCTGGTGGCAGAGGAGGTGGTCAGAGAGGTGTTTACCCATGTTGCTGGTAAGAGGAGCACTCATGGATTACAGCCTGACAGCTTTGGTTTTACATCCTGAAGACTTCTGTATCACTTGGTACTTTGTCTTCCAGAAGTTGCTAGTGACTAGAGCCTTGTGAAAAATCTCGGCCTGTTTGGTTTTTTATAGTCCTTATTATTTCATGGCTGAACTTGGAGATGTGACCCCCAGCAATTGAAAGGCCAGCAGACGAATCAATAGATTCCGCACCTGGTCAAAACCTCTTCATTTTGTGAGCTTTATCTCATCTTTTCCAAATGTTCAGGACAGGTTTGGCAAAGGACAGAGAGGAGCAAGGTGGTGAGCAGTGCCAAGGAGAGGTGGAGCAGGGGCTGCTCAGAGGACACACTGGGGACAACCTAGAGGTGCCAGTGCTCTTGGATCCAGACTGGTGCAGAAGCAATTAACAGCTACCATAATTACCAGACTCTAATGAATCTGTGCATGGGTTACAGTATGGACCTTTGTCTGCTGCTGGTCCTGTCCCAGGCTTTGTTTGGTGTTTGCTGTTCCTCCCACATGGTGCAGGTCTTGCCATTTCCTCAACAATGACAAGTTTCAGGGAAGAGTAAGAAGAGGAGAGAAGGAAGGCTGGGGAAATCTCCTTGTTGCAATTTCCTTTTATGATGAGAGGTGACTTTCTAAATTCATCATTGCTACAGTATTTGTGCCTGCCTTAGCTGTAGATGCTCAGTTTGACACCATTAAAAGCTTCAATGGCTTTGCCATTTTCCACTGGTTTTCAGTTTTCTCTGCTGGTATTCCTGGGAAACCAGGCTTCTGTAAGTGTGTGTGAAAACCCAGCAGCCAATCAGCCCAGATAATAAGCAGAGAAAAGTTTACAGCTTGCAAGTTCTTCAGGTAGAGTAAGCTTCTGTATCTGTTCTATGTCAGCCCACACAGCCCAGAAATTGCTGTGCTTCAGAGGCAGCCTGTGAGACAGAGGGTGTGGTGCAGGAGCTGGGGGATGAATTAAATAAAACACTAAACAAAATGCATTCCAACACAGTTCTGTTGCAGGGGATGAAGCATGCCCTGCACAAAGGAGATCCCAAGGATCATTCCAGACCTTGAGACTGGATCCTTGAAGGAGATGCAACATGGGTGTCCCGCTTCTAGCTTCCCAGTGGACCGTCCTGCACACTGTGCTGAAACTTTGTTTCATGCCCTTCAATGCATGCAAACATGCCCTTAATTACTCAGATTGCTGGATATTCTATCCAGCATCACTCTGCAGCACCATGCAAAAGCAATAGTGACACAGCTGTGGTAGCAGCTCAGGGTTTTGAAACCAGGGGCCTAGGCTGTGTTACTGCTGCAGAGCAGAAATGCAGCACCTCCACAAGCCGTGTTATACAGTGGCCACGGATTCCTGGCCTACAGAGGGATCCAGCATGGTTCCAGACGGAGCAGAGGGCTGTGTGAGCTCACAGGCTGCCCGGCGGGGCCGGCTCCCGTAGAGGGCTCAGTGGCACTGACACACAGCCGGCTCCTCACTGCGGCTCACACGCAGTGGGAGCAACACACAACGGCGCTGTCTGCCAAGCTGCCCGCTCCCTTTCCAAGATGCAAAGCTTCAGCCTTGTTCTCCCACTCTGGGGAAGGTAAAATGTGATACTGGCTTTGTCTGTGGTGATTAACAGGAAAGAAACCCCAGCGTCCTGAAAGAAAGGGATGGGAATGTTACAGGAGGATTTGCCAGGTAATTAAAACCAGAGCAGCAAAGACCAGAAGTTGTGATGCTGTCTCCTGTTCTCAGGTTCTTCTGGTCTTCCCCATCTCTCCCCATCCCAGCTTTAATTTTAACTAGCCTTCCATTCTTGTCCCTTGCTCCCCTGCTCTGCAAACCCATTGCTGGTTTCTCTTCTTTCTGTCTGTACTCTGGGTAATTTCCAGCCTTGATCCCTTTCTGAAAGCCCTGCAGGACCTCTGTATGTGCGTGTTTTCAAATCCCAACAGTGCAATGGAGAACCACAGAGGACATGAAGGAGGGAGGATGTTGCTAGCTTTGGTGTTCGTGTCTTAAGAAGAAAGCAAAGCTGTGCCAGAGACTCAAAGCAGATGTGCGAGGCAAGGCTTCTTGTTCTGTGCAGGGTGAAGGGCAGGAGGGAACGCTGGGAATGACATCCCAGAGCACACAGGTTTTCTCCAGACTCCCCCTGCAGCTGATCTCCACGCTGTTCACGTGTGTTCTTAGCCCCTTCCAAAGCTGGGACTTGCACCACCATGTGCCCATCAAACCATCTCTGGAGGTAAAGTTAGTGGATACAGATGAAGAGGTTATCTGAACCAGAAAGCACTTGTCAAGGCAAAGAATAAACTCAAATCACTCACTGTGGTCCTTCCCTCATGGAAACAGCTGCTGAGGATGCTGGTGGGATTTGTGGCACCCACCACTACATAGTTTCTTCTTGAGGGTTCTTGAACTCCTGGGCTCTGTGTCACACTCTGTGGCAAAAGCATGTTTCTACAATCTTTCCCCAGAGATTCTCAGTGTCCTGAGACAGGGGAGCTATCTAAGTGCACTCCATACCGATAGCTTTCCCTGAGCTATTTCCCACTGTGCGCTCCTTATGGAGCCAGTGCCCACAAGATGCCTCATCCCACTTTGACAGTTCTGCTCCCAGAATATAGCACAGGAACAGTGATTCCTGAGTCTGTTTGCCAGCCTGTTCCTGGAAAGCAAGCAGGAAAGCAAAGAGACAATTTTTAGAAACTTAAGCCCCTGGGAAGTGTTGTTTGGGTATTTTATTTTTTTCACTACAGAATCCACCTAGATCTATGATTTTCAGCTTATTATGCAATGATGCACAGATATAAAACTACAAATACTTCTTTACATACACGATCAGAAGAAGTCAAAACTATCAGAACAATTTTATTAAGTCAGATTAGAGCTCAGGTGTCTCAGCATCCTCATAGAAGTGAATGTGTAAGGAAGGCATAATATCATCTCACACAGGTGTGGTGCTCCCCTCCTGAATCCTTCCCATGCTACAAATATTAGGGAATTATAGGCTTGATCCTCACTGGATTTCTCTTTTGTGAATTCATTCAGTCTCACCTTGGACCCAGATAAACTTTTAGTAGCCATAGCACCCTCTGGCAAGTAGCTGCCCAAGTAAATGGAGACCATCACCTCTGATTTGGTTTGAATCCTTTCTCTACAGTTTTCTTTGATGCACTGCAGCTTTTGAGCTGTAGGAGATGTGCAGACCAAGCCCAGGTCTGAAGATTTTGCTCTTTTAGCCTCGTGCAAGGTTTGTTGTTTCTGCTCTGTGCAGAGTCCAGCATTTAGGGGCCTGAGGCCATTCCCATAATACAAGCAGAGCAAAATGCTCTGCCTTTGTTCCTGCTCACTGCAAAAGACCCCATCTCTGCTGCTCATTGTTTTAAGACTTTTCTATTAATAGCAGAAACAGACATGCCATTTCAATAATTCTATTCAAATTAATGCCTTTCATTATACTCCAAACACAACATCAAAGGCTTAGATTGCACCCTGGCCCTTTGTGAGATAGAAAGAGTTCTGGTATAAAGATTTCCATCAGAATAGACGTTTGATGGGAGAAAGCTTTTTTGTCCATCAGGAAAGATAAATTTCTTAATGGGATTAGAGGCTTTGGTTCTTGTGGATGAGTGACTGCAGCAGCCTAGGAGGTCCTTTCCACTGGCAAAATTGTCCCACAACTCACTGCAAGGGAGACCTTTCACATAGGTAATATTTTATTTTTACTCTGTTTTTGTCTGTGAGAGAAAGGTCTGTTTTCCCAGGACTGCTAAGTCCTGGTGTTGGCTGGCAAGACACAGGGACTGTGGTGTGCCTTGGAGAGAGCTGGGGCTGCACCACTCTGATTGCCAGGATAAGCTCAGAGATGACAGTGTCTGCAAGGTTCCCTTTGCAGGCTCTGCCAGACACCCTTCCTCACTAGCAGACACAGCTAGTAAAGAAAGAAGGACAGGAACAAGCACAGTGGAGGGGTTCCTCTCATTGGATGTTGCAGATTCAGGTTGAAGGGCCGTGTTTACCTTTGACTCTGGCCATGACCCATTGCCTTCCAGCAAGAGAAGCACTGGGAGATTTGGGATCATTCACCTGGTCCCTCCATCCCTTGGATTAGGCATGTAGAGGGTGGGGTGATTGTAACTGTGTGTGCATTTCCATGTGTGTGTGTAATTAGTAATTTTGTGTGCATTTCCTCCTGGAGCACCTGCAAGTAGAGAGCCGTCCACCTCAGGCCGGTCCTGCAGAGAGTGTAAAATAAAAGAAATCAAGTCCTCAGAACATGGTCAGGACTGGATCTTGTCCTGTTGTGGCACCACTCTGCAGTCTCTTTCACCCTCTCAGACTCCATCCTCCAGACACAGCCATCACTCAGCCATGGTCTCACAACTACGGGCCGTGTACTCTGCAGAACAGGCTGGATGTACTCCACCCCAGCCAGGGCTGATCCCTGGGAATGCTGACACCTCCGTGGGCCTATACTTCTCTATGCACATGTTTTCATATGCAAATAAGCACTAAATGTCCTTGTAAGTCAATGAAGAAATTATATCTCTGTTCATTGCAGGGAATGGGCTCACACATTCCTGGTATGTAGTAAATTCGGGTTTTTCTATTTTGCTCTTTTCTCTTCATCAGGAACTTTTGATTAGGTTACTCTTTGTCTTTTGGTCTATAAAGGCTCTTAATGAAGCCCTATTAGTGAACTAAACAGAAACATTTTCTCCTTAAAGGACTTCATTATGCAGTTGTAGCTGAGCAGAGCCTGATGAAATGTCTCTGTACATTCCTGGTTAAGAAGTCCAGTCTGTGTTTAAACTGCAAATGGGCCACATGGTCATCCCCTCTGGCCAGTGATGACTTGGAGGGCAGAGCTTCACGTGACTACTGCCATCAGGAGATGTTCTCTCACCTCATGTAGCCCAATTTTACCCCATTTTGGATCCACCTGTGGCTCCATATGGCATGTCAGCCCAATATATGAGCAGGGCTGGAAACCACTGCTTCCTTCATTGCTTGTTTCAGTGGTTGATTGGTCTCACAGTGAAAAACCTGTGCTTTCCCACTGAATTGAATTTTGTTTGCCTCAATTGAATTCTAGTTGCTGGTTCTGGCTGGTGCCATCCTTTGCTGAATTAAAGAAATGGTACTTATTCCTCATTGTCAAGGTTTAGCCCCAGACAGCAGCTAGACCCCACACAGCCACTAGTTCACTCCCCCTGTGTAGGGATGGAGTAGAGAATCAGAGGAGTTAAAGTGAGAAAACTCATGGATTGAGATGAAAACTGCCTCATAGGTAAACCAAACAAGGAATTCTAACACCATTTCCATGGGCAGGCAGATGGTCAGCCTTCCTCAGGAAAGCAGGGCTCCATCACACCTCGTGGTTACTTGGGAAGACAACTTCCACCATCCCAAATGTTCCCCCTTCCCTAGATCTTTCCCCAGATTCATATCCTGAGCACATTGCTGTATGGTAGGGAATGTCCTCATGGTCAGTTGAGGTCAGCTTCCCATCTGTGTCCCCTCCCAGCCTCCAGCCCCCTCACTTGTGGGGTGTCGTGAGAAGCAGAAAAGGCCTTGACTCTGTGCAAGATCTGCTCAGCAGTAAATAAAACATTCCTGTGTTATCAACACTGTTTTCAGCACAAAGCCAGATCACAGCTCCATAATAGCTACTGTGGAAAATATTAACTCTATCCCTGTCAAACACAGCACACTCATGAAGTTGTTTACACAATTTATTTCTCCCACCTCTCTATTACTTTTTTGATCAGTTACCTTGGGCAAATTGCCTCCATGTGACAAACCTCCAGCCTCACCGTCCCAAAGACTTTCAAAAATGTGGAAGCAGAGTCAGGGTCTAGCTTTGTCTTGGACCCACCCCAGGAACCCCACTCACCGCTACCCTGGGTTTTGGCCTGCAGACTTCTGCAGCTCTGCCATCAAGGAAGGGAATAACATCCTTACTTTTTTCCTTTTTTTTTTTTTTTTTTTTTTTTTTTCCTCA
>VWYP01003992.1:232247-258817 GCA_013400435.1 Pycnonotus jocosus | reverse complement strand
AAAAAAAAAAAAAAGCTGCACCTTATAACCACCTTTAATTTTTCCATCTTCAGCTTCCAGACATTGGATCTCATTTTGCTTTGTCTGCTCAATTAAAGAGGACTGTAATACCAAATACCATCTTCCTCTATAGATACCTATAGGTCAAATTACTTCTTATCCTTCTCTCTGGTGGGCTAAATAGGATAAATTTCTTCACTTTCATTTCCAGGTTTTCTTTTTTTTCCTAGGCCTCCCATCATTTTTACAGCTCATTTTTTCAATCATTCAGTTTTCAACATCTTTCCAAAAGCTGAACACCAAACTTAATAGTAGTGTTCAAACAAAGATGCTGGCCATGTCTTATATACCGAGAAATTGTGGACCTGCTCCAAGAGCTCCACGTCTCCCCTGTCCTGAGGAGCTGGTAGCTGGGCACAGTGTTCCATGTGACACAGGGCTCCCAGAGGCTCAGGATCGCCTCCCTGACCTGCTGACAGTGCTCTTCCTAAAGCATCCCAAAGGACCATTGGCCTTCCAGCAGGGAACACTGCTGGCTCAGGGCAGGTTCTTGCTCTCCAGGACTGTCAGCTCCTTCTCCTCATCGCTATTTCTCAGCAGGTCATCCCCCAGACTGTGGATGGGCTCATTGCTCCCCATGTGCAGGACCTGCACTGAACTTCAGACAGTTCAACTTTGCCGACCTTCAAGCAGTTCTTCCCTACCCCTCCCTCAGGCCTGTCAAGGTCCTTCTGAAGGATTCACAGCACTCAGGGGTAAAGAGCAGCACCCTTGTGGAGATACCAGGGAATAAACCCAGGGTCTCATGTTGAAAGAACAGGGGTTTTTTTCTTATTTGAAAAAACACAGGGTTTGGGGTTTTTTTTCTATCTGAAAAAGGCTTATGATTACCTAAAAGATCCCATGGTGAAAGAATGAACCTTATAGTTTATGTTTCTAAAAAACCAAGAAACTTTAAAAGTAAACAAAAACAGTGAATGAAAGATATAGAAATCTAATAAAAATTGGAAATATACAAAGAAGTGGTTTTTATCTCCCCAATACACTTTCCAGTGGGATGATTGGGCAAATTAAAGTGGGAATATTCATCTGAGCTTCACAGTTTTGCCCTTATTTTAAAATCCCTCCCTGTGTTAAGATGGCACCCTACTCTGGGATCCTGTGGATCTTTGGCTTGGTAGGATCCTGAGAAATCCAGTGCCGGTATTCTGAGATCCATCACAGCATCCAAGCCCTACAAAAATCTGGTCAGATTTTTGAACAGTCAGCTCATGGGGACGAGCATGAATGCAGCAGACACAGAAATCTATGTCTTCTGAGCCTGCCAAAACCTGAGAAAGAGTTAATACAGCAAATAGGATAAAGGGCACTTCTGGACATAATTTACTTGGATTTTTCTAAAGGCTTTTTGGTGGAGTTCCTCACAGGAGACTCTTAAGGAAAATAAATATCTGCAGGGTAAGGGGCAGCATCCTGTTGTGGGTCAAAAACTGCTCAGGCAACGGGATACAAAGGGTAGGAGTGAATAAATGATCCTTGGATCAGGGGGAGGTTAAATGGGAAAGACTCAAGGGACTAGCCTTGGGAGGGGCATGACCGAAAATATTTATTAATGATCTGGAGAAGCAAGAGGACAGAGCAAGAGGTGAGATCTATCCAGGTGGCATCATACTGTGTAGGGTTTTATTTGTTAGTAGAAGAAGGAAAGAAATTGATGAAAGGACAGAACTATGAGGGATTGTGAGAAGCCCTAAAAAGATTTTATCAAACTAGGTGATGAATAAACCAGAGAATTGTGAGATAAATGCAAAACTGGGCAGCCACGGAAGCCTGTCTGCGTTTCACAAGGGCTCTGCAGGGATGGGATGGAGTTTGGCAGACGCCTTTTATGACAAGCCTACTGACATGGCATCAGGCAAAAGGAAGTAACCAGCAGCTGCTAGAGTTGAGAAAAGACAAGTTAAAAGCAATCCCTCAAAATGTAATTCCCAAGCTGGTAGGCAAAGATCTTAACCCAGTTCCAGGAATGAGTCCCTCATCATTGTGTCAGCGGGGGTGGGAGGGAAAAGAGGAAGAGAAGCATCTGGAGGGGTAAAAATACACAGTTGTAAAAAATATTCCTGCCATTCTGTATCCCTCATAAGATTGTGAGATGAGTGAGTGTGAGAAAAACAAACATGTTGGGTCCCCCGTGTCACCTCAGGCATCAGAGTTCAACAAGGGGTATCAGGGCAAGCACAGTTCTGCCTCCAGCTTGCACAGATCATGGGGAAAGTGGTCTGACACCGGACTCATGAAACCCTTGGACATCTCAGAGCATCTGTCTGGGGACAAAGGAGAACTGTAACACTCCTTTTGCTGGAATCACAGAGTTATCCAGTGATTTCAGCAGTTTACTGTTCAAGGGGCTTAGATAGAGCTGGTGAGGCGACCCTGGTGGCCTGGACACCATGGTAACGCTCAGAGCCTGAAACAGGAGTCTTATGGCTGGTGAGGAAGAAGGTTGCAGAGTGAGAAAACAATTAGAGAACCTGGAGGATTTATCATTGGGCAGCTTTAAATGGTGTGCATGGTGTTGCCTCCTGGCCCTGGTACCTCTCCAGGCCATGGTGGTTCCTAGCAAGGTCCAAGTGCTGGCATTCTTGGGCTGGCATTTTGCATGACAGAATGTTTTGCTGCTGTGTGTTCTGTCCTCATTCCAGAGGGCCAGCCTACCCTGCCAGTACACTGGTGACCCTGCTGCTGAGGAGAATTGTTCCTGTGTTGACCCTGGAATGCCCACAAAGTCCAAGTTCCTCTGACTGAAAAGCACAGAGCAATAGCTTTGAAGCTTGAGACAGCATGAAATCCAAGGCTGTGCTGGTATTTGATCCACCGATAAGGCCACTGGAATAAAAATATTCTTGAATTTCTTTCCCCTACTCGTCTTTCCCAAACTAAGGTTTTTGTTGTTTCACATTTTGGCTTCTGCACAGTAGCTGTACTTTGTTGGTAACACCTGGAAGAAAAAAAGTATTTGCTTGTGAGTGTCCAAGCTCTTATGAGCATGCACTGCCTTTTCCTGAGCCCTCTGTTATGCTTTCTGCTGCCATTCATCATCCTTCACATTTTGCAATTAGCTCAAATATGTACTGAGAGGAACCAGAAAAGAGGTTCCCTATTGCTATCTAGGCTGAAGATCTGAGGTGCCTGTGCTGTCTCGAGCCTGGAACCTGATTTCCAGCCAACACATCACAAGCGTCAAATAACCTCACCATGGCGTGCCATGCTGCTCTCCCTCCACAGGCATGGCTATCAAGACCCACTCCGTCAAAATGGCTTCAAAGCATGCTGAGAGAGCTCCTCAGACCATGTCATCCTTCACCACCAGACGCACCTGGATGTCATTTGCTGTTGTGACTGAGCTTACTTTAAAATAAAGGCTCTCAATGCAGCGAGTTTCCAGCTGGCAAATGGCTGCCTCTGGGGCAACACAGAAACCTTCTAGTTCAAGTGTCTGTGTGATTGCTGTAGCATCTCAGCATTTGGCACTATTTATGCCCACAGTGCCCTTGAAAGGTGGACAAGTGCAGCTGAGCTCCTTTAAACGATGGGAAATTCAGCCCCCCTAGAACACAAAATTGCTTTGCTTACAAACTCATGGTGGAGGAGACTTGAAAGCAAGCCTTACCTCTTCTTGCTTCTTAAACTCTTCTTCACCTGAACTCTTCACAAGCTTTAAAGTCCTTTAAATCTGCTGATAAAAAAGATATTCCATCTGCTGCAGCATCAGAAAACATGTAAGTCACCCTTGCATTTTGTCTCTTGTCTGCTTTCCCCATGACAAAATCTGGCCAGAGTGGAGGAGGAGGAGTATTTTCACCCAACAACAGCATGAGCATGTTGGCAATAAATTTTAGGCAGGTAGTTCATATCCTCAGTGATACACAGAATTCTCGTTTCAACAGTTTTCCCGCTGTATTGCATCTCCTTTAACAAGTTGCACAAGTTTTATTCTTTATCCTCAGAAAGCCTTCACGGTGTCCTCAGAAGAAACCATTTCTTCCATGACACATTGCTGTCAGGAGTGGCTTTCCAGCTTTAGCTGCATGATGTGATAACTGAAAACAAGCAGAAACAAGATTATTGAAGCCATAGTCCCCACTCTTCAAATGTGCTGTCAGGGACTGGGGCTTTCTGAACTGCTTTGTCTCCCAAGTCTCCTGATTTCATGAGTCTGCACAAATTCTGATGGGTTTTTTGGACATGACCTTTAACATCCAGGCTCAGCCCCCCCAGCCTCTCACGTTGTCCTGACCTTTTGGCAATGGTGTAGATGCTTTAAAACATTGACAGAAATTCAGTAATCCTGGGGCCAGATGGGAACTTTTGGATGTGTTCTTCAAACCGGCAGTATAACACATACAACAGAGTTTCATCCAATTATGCCAGCACGGAGCCTAGGAACATGTGATCATTGCAGCTGGTTGAAAAAATACTAATTACTTTTCAGAGGGTATACACATTATATATCAAGTATATATGCTAACATATGCAAATTTTCTTGTGTGCAAAAAATAAAAGTCTAGGGGGGTTCAGGATGTTTGTGCTGTCAGTGTGCCTGTCAGTTTGGAGCATTAAGAAAATGTTCCTGAAATAAAAGACATCTTTTCCTTCCTGGTGAAATTCTTGAAAACAGTATCTAAGAAAAGGCTCATTTTGTTTAAAAAAGAAAATGTGAACCACCTCCAGCTGCTTTTCTACTCTGTGACCTTGAGGGAGCAGTTCACGTGTCTGCTGGAGGTTTCCAGCCCCTGAGGAGACGTCCAGGAGATCCCACCCGGCCTTTCAAGGGTGCAAGGGGCTGTCCTCTATTGTATCCACCAGCCCTGTGCAGGCGTTTAGGGTCCTTTGGGGTGTCCCCGAGGGCACCAGAGGCTGTGCTTTCTGCTGTAATAAGACATGTATACACATTACAACAGAAAATGCAGAGCAGAGCAGTTGGGGAGCTGTACTCTACGGAGAGACTCGCTGATGAATGCCTGCATCCTGGGCTCACAAATAATCTGGAGACAGTCATTTTAATTCCCGTGGCACCTTCCATCCTCAGCCACGCTGCTCCCCACAAGTCATCTGGATGGCAATCTCTGCATGAACCGCATCAGCATTTAGCCTGTCTGAGCCCGTCGCAGCCTCCGAGGGAGCGCATTTGCACAGAACCTGCTTTTCCTCCCCGGGCAGCCAGGGGACAGGGCGCTGCAGGGTGCCACTCTCCCTCCTAAAACTGCTGCACAACAGAGCTGGCAGATGACTGCAGCTTCAAGCACAGGCAGGGAAGCAGACATCTCCAGCCTTTCCTACCCCTCTTGGCGAAGGAGCCTGGTCTCACCCCTTCCCTGAATGTGAAGCCCCCAACAGTCCTTGCCTGCATTTTTGACCCTTTTTCCCACAAACTTCTGGAAGATGTGAGAGCCTCCCATGCTATCCAGTCTCATCCCATGACCTTAATGCAAATCGTTTAAGACCAAGGACATAATAGGAAAGAAGCTGGGAACTGAGCCATGCCATAAGGATAAGTGGCTTGTCAGGTTATTGCAGTTCTATCTTGTCCTTTACACAGGGAACAGCCTCAGGATACTGAGACAGGGCTGCCAGCATGTGCATGGAAGGGACACCAGAGAGGTGCTGGGAACATGGTGGCCTGCCAACACTTTGTCCAGAGGGCAAGAGAAGGAGTCATTCACTATGGAGGACATGATGGGAAGCCCAGAAAAAATGTGACCCATCTCCCCTGGAGCTGATATCCTTGGGAGGACTTGTGTGCCACAATTGACTGAAAACACCCCTGTGATGTGTGGCTCTGGGCCCTTGGGTCAGTCATCAGCATCCAGGAGAAGCATCACACTCACAATGTCAGGTCTTCTCTGCAGTATGAAATGGGGCAAGGGGGTTGGAAAATTTTGCTGATGGTGCTCCTTCAACCTGTCTTTGTTACGGAAACCTAGAGCAATATCTCAGAGGAGCAGTAGGTCAACATTCCCCAGCCTAAATTTGCAAACACCAAAGGCTGCAGTGGTGCAGTGGTGTGGCAAGAGATGGGAGGCTGGAGATCACCTCAGGTGCCTGAATGAGAAGCCAATGTGGTGGTGTTTTGACTGTAACTGAGGGCCTCAGGGCCATGCTTAGCATTGTTTCTATCTCTTACCTCAAGCCAAAAGACTTAGTTCTCCCATGCACAGCACAAGGCCTTTCTCTTTTCTTTCTAACCTCCTACTCAGACAAATATCGCCTGGATTCTCTCCTTGGTTGCACAGCTTTGTCACTTTACTTCAAGCCACCAAGAAGACTGATTTCTGATTTACAGTCAATACTACCTGAAAGGGTCCTGGAGTAGGGATAAGGTGCTGAAAAAATATTCTCTCCCAGCTACTCCCTGGCACAATCTTTCCTCCACCAGGCATCCAGGGAGATGCCTTCAGGAAGGGGTTCACTGTGATGTTTGCAGAGGGCTCAAGGTTATGAATGGGCATGGCGCGTCACAGGAAAGGTGATGAGGCACATGACTCTACCCAAACTTCCCTGATCCTCCCCCTAGCATGTAGAATACCTCCTTACTTTCAGGACCATAGGGATTTTTCATACATTCAGGTTTTCTGGGCTCCATCTTGCATGTGCAATATCCTAGTGCTGAAGCAGACCACTTAGAGAGCTCCTTATCCCATCTCATGTTTTCTGAGTTTTAAACACCTGGTGACTGCCTTCAGTGTTGCAGTGCTCACATCTCAGTGAGTCCTGCAGCCCACATGCTCCCAAAAATGTGGGCTTCAGTGCACCACACTGATTTCTTCCAGGAAAGTGTCTGGCCAGGAACACATATCATGGACATAGCAACACTTCTCACTGCAGGCCTCAGGAACATCTCTTCTACAGCATTTTTTTTCCCCTGGCTTGCAATACTGCTGGATGACATTATTTTGATTAATAACTCATTCTACCATGCTGGAGCCTATGGGTCACAGATTCCTCCAGCAGAGAGAGGCTCAGAGCTGATGGCAGGTGTCAGCAGACAGAGAACCAGTGTAAATGAAGTTATCAAAGATTAAGAAAGAGGAAAAGCAGGCAGCAAGAGAAGGAATTTTTTTTTTTTAGTAGGCGGGTGGGGGAGGAGGGAAGAGGGAAGAGGGAAGCAGAGTGAACTCCATGATGAAGTATTAGAGCCTCTTCCCTCAATACCCGGCTGCTGCCTGACTTCATCTTCAGCAGCTCACAGCTGAACAATTACATCATGTTCTGCTCCCATTTGGATGTACTGGGGAGTGGTTTCCCCTCATTGCTCCTTTTCACATCTCTGGAACCTCTTATCCACCCATTCTTCACCACCCAATGCTGGGCTTTGCCAGTCAGTGCGAGCTCACAAGACCCAATTTTGAAACCTTAGTGGGTCCTCTCCGCTCTGCCTTTGGCCACTTTACCTCCTAGCTGGGGACAGGGAGTTGTGGGAATTGAACTAATCCGTCCACTCCTCACCCACCACCCAGCAAGCTGCTCCACTTTCCTCGTGCCTCAGCTTCCCTCAGAGCACCCTCACCACAAGGAAGCAAGGCTGGCCCAAGCCATCTTTGCAAACTGCTTTCCAATCCCTGGGGAGAATGGCAAAATATGATTAATATGACTATTTATTTTGCAGTCATGCAGGAGGTAAAGGTGGAAGTGCTGAGACATATATTTGATTTGGCAAATTAACACATCATAAGACATAACCATAAAAAACACACAGCCTCCTAGCATTGCTCCACTACTTCCCGCCCTCCCCCCCAATCCTTGCTGGATGAGCTGTAATGAGAGAATAAGGTGAGAGAGCTGTCAAGATAATCTTTCCTGTTACACTCCATGTAGTTGCAGGGATGGAAGTTGCAAAAATAACACATTTTGCAGTCTTCGAGCTAGACCTCCCCTCATTAGTGAGAAAGGCTGCACAGCCCTGCTGCTTTTAGGCACTTGCTCCTTGTAATGCATGCCACCCACTGAGGGGTGAACTGCTCTCCATCCCTCTGCTTTCCACGGTGAGATCATCCTGTCCAGCAGAGAGTGCAGCAGGAGGAAGCCAGTGCAAGACATCATCTACCTCCTAAGCAAGGCTTGTCCTCAGAGTTCCTCCCCCAGGCAAGCACATTGGGCTAGATCAGCAGTTCCTGGAAATTGTGGGGCAGATTTGGCAGAACTCTTCTTCCCAGGGGTCTGATGCTCTCTTGCTTAGCAGTGTCATTTGATGGGAAGGTAATGAGAGCTTTCAGTGCGTCATTACAAGAGCACACTCACGTTCTGGCTGAGCAGCCCAGAGGTGCCAAACATCAACAATGCTGGGGGCAGGTCCCACCTTCCCAGAGCTGGACACAAAATCTGGGGCACTTCAGCCAGAGCTAACCACCTCCACTTTCCTAGGCGTGGAAGCCTTCCTTGACCTCTCTGCTGTAGGGTGTGGTTGATCACAGCGCATGAGAACTCTATTTACCTCCACAAATGAGAAAGTGAACTTACTGAGGACAAATCAAGTTTCAACACTCATACGGTGGAATTGCAGTGTTGGTGCCTAGAGCAGGGGCATCATTGCCAAAACCAGGATGTGTCTCCAGCCTGGTGGGCCCATGTCTGGGACAGGTTGTCATGAGGTCTTTTGCAGCCAGAAGGAGAAAGCTGCAAGGGGCAGGTCTGGCACCATGCCCAGGGATTCAATTTTTCAGTCTCAACCCCAAATACAATGACTTATTCTCTTCCCCACCAAGACTGACATCAGCCAGCTGGGTCTGTTAGGGAGATGCTGGAGCAGGACAAAAGTGGGCAAGAGCCAACAATGCATGGGGGGAAAGGGATGAGAATGTGCAAACCTGACCTGTGATTTCAGGCTGTGGTTGTCACTGGTGACACCAGTGTCTGGCTTCTCGTGTGTTCTGAAGCAGGCTGTAGTTGTGTCTGTGCATTCAGGAGCTCAGCTGGCTCTTGCAAGTAACAATCCGGCTTCTCACACTCATCTCACAGCTCTGGACCAGTGGAAATTGCCTTCTGCCATTCCAAACTTTCCAGGCACTGGTCAGAGCTGCATGAGCATCTCTTTTCCTCAAAACCAACATGGTATAGGGTTGAAATGAAATGTCAGCTTAAGTCTAAATCAAGGGGTTTGTCATTCACAGGCTGCTGCTTGCTAATAACCCTGACACATTTCAAGGCAGAGCTGGATGCTTTTCCCTGGGATATTCTGTGCCCAAGAATATCCTCCTGATGCTGGCAAGTGGGAAGCAGGCACTATTCTTCACAGACCTGGGAACACCCAGATGTCCAGAGGGCTGTGTGGCTTTGTCACCTATACAGGATTTTTCCATGAGATGATGGGAGGATATCTCCTTACCTAAGCAGGGTGACAGCAGCTTACGTCCTAACTGCTGAATTCCCAGCAAGAGGCATTCACAAGAGTTTCCAACCTGGCTGATGGCACAGTCAGTGCCGCAGAAGGTGAGGCCAGCTGGGAACTTGAGAAAACACTTAATTTCCATACAGCCACAGCAGGCTCAGGCAACCCAAAACCAGAGAGAGCTCCCATCCTTGCGCAAGCTGGGGACTGACCCCGAAGCATGCAAAGGGGAAGCAACATTAATAAGAGTGAAACCTAAAGACTGTCTGAAAACACATGTGCTGCTGCCGGTAAGGAGGAGAACTATTTTGAATTCAGTTGAGGCTTTCTCCAGCTCAGGGGGACCTTTAGAGGACCCACATCCCAGTTCACACTTTCCAGCAGAGCTGGCAATGCAGCTGGTTCTCCATTCTCATCACCTTTTTTTTTTTTTTCTTTTTTTCTTTTTCAGCTGAAATATTTATGCAGGTTTTTAGGGGTGTAACTTTCATCACTCCAACCAAGAGGAAATGGTCATATCACAAGGCAAGTTACAGTATACGGCCCTGGGGATAGCAAGGCCTTTGGTAACACTTCTTCCCATGGCCTTTCTCCTGGGTAACCTAAGAGCAGGAAGGTTTATGAAGCTGATCCCATCAGACCCCATGGAGAGACTTAGCCTAAACATCTGAAGGATGAGAGTCACAGAGAAGAGGGACCAGAGCGAGAGGGTTTGTAGCAACAGTTTGAAATAGGAGGGAATATTAGGACAAGAACATAAAGGAAGTCGGAGAAATAACACCATCTCATTTACCACTCAAGCACGCAGTGTTTGTCATATCGAAATAAAAACAGTGGGGAATGATTCCCCAAGGAGACCTCCTTATCTGACTGCATTAATGCAAGATAGACCCTTGTGTTCATGCAGGCAGTAACACAGACACTTGTGCATACACACACACACACACACACACACACAAGATTGGTTTGAGAATGGGAAGGGCGAGAGGCAAGAATCTTTACTCTTCACTTTCAGAGAAATAAGCGAGTGCATCATCACTTCTGTGCTCCCACAAAAACAGACACCATCCATTTCCCCACTGCTCTACCTGTAAGAGAATGGCTCTGGCAAGGAGGGGCTCACTCACTGCATATCCATAGAACAACAGCAGGAAAAGTACCACATACTAATGCCATTCATAGTGGCAAGAGAAATCTAGTGCAGAGCTGGTCCTCAGTTTGCCTGATGTCCTGGCAGAGCCCACAAGGATGCCAGAGGCACCACAAGCCTGAGGACACCAGAGCCACTGTGCCCCTGCTCAGCCACCCCTGAAGCAGCACCCACGGCCTCCTGCATAGGAGCATCCAGCTGAGCCATGGGCTTGGCTCTGAGCGTCTTTTCTGCATTCATTGAGGTTTGCCCATCTTTACCACCTAGATACCCACTGATTTACACTAATCCTGTGATCTTTGTCCAGCCTCCTGCTGGCTCAGCCTAAGGCTTCTTCAAGCTTCTGGCAATCCTGTCCCATCTCACTCCTTTCTGAAAGCTGGGGGAAAGAAAAAGGTGCTCCCAATAGCTTATAAAAATGTGATCCTAAAAAACTCCTGTTGGCCAAGGTCATCTCTGTGGAGCATTTAGAGATCAATGCTGAGCCCTGCTGCTGATTTCATCCAGTGCAAACACACAGCTACAAGCAATCTTGATGCTGCAGTGCTGGAAAGCAATGTTTCAAACACAATCTTTTAAGAAGCACAGAGACCAAACAAACAGGTGCCCTCTGAGCTTGACAAAAACTCAAATCCTCTTCAGGGGAAAATTAGCAAGCACTGCTGCTGGCTGGATCCAATTTATTAAGGTCCCAGAGAAAGCAACCATGAAGAAAAGAGATAAACAATCTTCACAGAGAACAATTGCAGATCAGTTGTGACATAATCAGGAGAGCAGTTTCTCAAGGATGGAGAAAGGGGATGCCAGGCCTTTCTCTCATTAATCAGAATTAAAAGCCAGAAATATGCTGTCTATCTCTGTTCTACAGCAGTGCTGCAATTGATTGCTAATTGTTCTCTTTGAAGATTATTTATCTCTTTCCCTCAGGATCGTTCCTTCCTCCCCTCTCTGTTTCTTCCCATAAAAAAGAATGACCCTAAAGTGTCTTAAAAGGAGAATTTGCAGAATGGGAGATCATTCTTTGCAGTGTCATTACGAGCTCACAAGCAGCTGGATGGGGAGAGGAACTACCCATTATGGCCACAGTTTTGTCTGTTTAGTGGAAAAGAGCAGACTGTAGCTTGAAGAAAAGTATCAGAGAGTTGATATATGAGAAATCAAGCCAAATTTCCTTCTCCCTGGCTCTCAGTGCTCTTGGGTTAGGCACCATGTGATGTATGAAGCAATGTTTGGAGCCCTGGGAGACCTAATCTGATAATGCTGGAAACTGCAGGGTCCTTCAAAGACCTTCCAAACCCTCTTTCTGCTAAGCAATTTATGCACATTTGAGTTGAAGATGGAAAATTAAGTATCTATGTGCATTTGAGGGTCATCTTACTTTTTATTTAGAGTTTTATCACATTACTAAATTCTTATTTTTCTGAAGTATGTTACTAGAGTCAACTCAGCAACCCAGGAATGCCAACTAGAAAGTTTTGAACCCTGTTTAAACCCTTTGCCCAGCAAGGGCCAGGAGTGGGAAGATGCCAGGAATGAGATCACGAATACTGCTTTTGGGAGGTGGTTTGTAGCTGGAAGGACAAACACCTGCCCATTAGTGCAGTATCCACATCCTTAGTGCTGCACAGAGAGTGCATGGGTGACCAGGTGTCTTGTCCCTGGTGAGCCTTGGAATGATGTCCACACCAGCACTGTCTCTATGAGACATGGGAGGAGAGGGGCTGTGCTGGGAAAAAAGGTGACCCTCTCCACCTGCCTGGCTGGAGGGAGAGGAGGGAGCCCTGAGAGGCAGCTGTTCTACCCTGTCCTGGACAAGGAGGGCTTGGCTCTCCTTAATTCTTCTGGAACAGCTCACTTCCAAACACCAGTCTGATGACTACCAAGCTGTTCCCATCTCGCTGTGCCTGTGATGTGCCCCAACACGCTGCACTAAACCTCTTCTGGTGCGCAGTGTGCTCAGATACCATGTGTAGACTGTTTATTTGTTTCTATGGTTTTTTCCTAGGTTGGGAGTGGGGCATTTCTTCCCTTTCCTTTGCCAGACTGTGTTTGCTTTTGCCTCTCAGCCTGGCAAGACCACTGGATGCAAATGGGTCTGTGTGGCACCACATCATTTTGCTGCCCTGGCAAGCAGCAGCAAGGGCACCCCTGGTCATTGCATGGAGCATAGTCAGTCCTGAGGGGAAGAGGTTTATTTCCCTGTGGAAAGACTCAGCCTGATGGTTGAAAATGTGCTAGGAAACCCTGAAAGCAGCATTGCAGGGGGAAATTAGCCTGGCTGTGCTAACTAACTCTCACCTCAGCATGAGGCAGAGGGAGGGAACAGCACCTATCCCCAGGGGACTCCAACCTTTCAGGGGAAGGGGACAATGCAGGAAAGGGAAGAAATACCCATTGTCTTCACAAAGGTTTGTTTTCCTCTGCCTGTCAGATGGAGATCACCAGCCCAGAAGGGTTGGCAAGACAAGGTCTCTTACTGGATGGAGGTGTAGGGGCCCTGGACTAGAAGCAGCTAGGGAAGGGCAAAGGAAGATAATGGAACATGCCTGGAAGAAGGCAACTACAAGCTAGGACCTCCCTATCCCACTTTCTCCCAGTTTAACCTTTCCTGCCTCAACATACACAGGCTGAGGAAGGTTTCCTAGGGTAAAAGAAATGGCTCAGATTTGGATAGACACAAAACTTGCTGCCATCCCTTTGAAATATCTGTTCTCCTATTGGGTTCCTAACTGGAGCCTATAAAAGTACCCATGCTCAGGTTCTCCCTCTCTGTGTAGCTACACACAGAAGTGTTGGTTTGCAGGACTTGGCACTTTAGGGAAGGACCTTGATCCTTCACTCCACGCTCAGAGGCCAACTTTCTCTCTGCAGTCGGAAAAATATTTTAACTTGATTTCACCACTTGCTGTTTCCTACAAAGATTCAGAAGGGAAAACACATTTAAAATATCTCTTCTACTTCAGTTTCTCAACTAGAAACGGTCATTAATTTTCTTTCTACTTGCAAATGACATTGTCCTTCACTTCAGGGAAAGAAAAGAAAAAATATTTAAAACAAAATATGTAATGGTAATGAACTGATTTTGATTAAATTCTTGATGGAAAAGTTCAACAGGTCCTTGATTAGACTTTTAATGAAAATCAGTGATGCAAAGTAGCCAACAGCACAGAAGTCAGAGCACTCAGGGTAAGCAAGGGAGAATCAGCCTGGCTGAGACTCATTTCATCCCCCCTGCACCAAGAAGTGGTCGTTGGCTTTTGGCCAGTCTTGAGCACTGCTCTTTTCATTTCTTTTCCCACAACCTATAAATACATTTAAAATAAAATTAGGAACTTGGTTTCATTCCAGTTCAAGAGAGGGAAAAAAAAAAAAAAAAAGAAGATGAAAAAATAAGCAAAGAAAAGAAAAAAGGCAGGCTTTTAAAAAATTTATTTTCCCTGTAAAGTAAAAACATTGTTTTCAAACTTTACTGACAGAGTAGGTGTCAGGGTATATGTGAGTTGGTGGAAAGCCATGTCAGCTTTGTTGCATGTTTGAGGTGTGCAGATATCTTCCCTATAACATCATCCAAAGTGTTTTATACCAGCAAATATTTGTCTTCTGCATAGCAGTAAAAGGGATTGTTCTGTAGTTCTCTGCGCTGGGGTCATTCGAGTCCTGGTACAACAAATACTGCTTCTAATGAGAGAGAACAGCGCTTGATCTCTGGCTAAAGGCAATCAAAATCCATTTGGCATGGTAAGTCCAGAGAGGGAGGAGGAGAGCAAGAACTCAGCGAACAAAAGGAACTGCAGAGGCATAAGGATCCTAGAGAACAAAAGCAGGTGGGAGCTATCCAAAGGTACTGTGAGGGAAGCACCAAAAACCACACAAACCCCCCACAAGAACTTCCTTTATGCGTGCTCTGGCTCAGGCTGAGCAATCTCCCGATGCCCACAGGGGAAGCAGAAGGGCAAGGTGTCCTCTGGTGTTTCATTCCCAAGGTAAAGAGCTGCCCCTTCCTCTGAACTGTCCCCCTGGAGGTCACTCTGCATGCAGATGAAAGCACTTGGACTGCACACAGACTTCATGCTGGAGGCTTCTTCTGGGTCTCAGTGGCTGTGGGCAGTCAAGCCATCCTGCTCCAGGGGGTCACTGAAGTGGTACTTTGAAATACAAGTGATTTCAGCTGGCAGGACCCTTGCAGGTCCAGGCATTGCATGCATCCAGAAACAGCCCTGCAGCAGCTGGAGCATTTGAGAAGTGCCAGGTAGAAGAAGGTTAGTTGTGATGTCCCTGTTAACCTCACTGTGTTGAGCAACCAAATGAGCAAAGACAAAAGGGCCCTGTGTGGCTGGGAAGACCCAAGAGAGGCAGAAGTGCTGATGGACATAGCTGCTTGCCACACCTCTGTGGAGGGATGAGCTGGGGAGGAGTTGTGGGGAAAATGAAACTGCACCTTTAAACACCATTTCGGTGTGTGGGAGCGTGGGTTGTGCTGCCTGTTGCAGGGCATGCACACAAAGCTCAGGTTTGGGGAGCAAAAGCAGATGCAGGGATCACCCTATTGCAGACAGCACCACACTGTTCCCTCCTCTTGGCTCCTGGCATTGCCAGGCTGCAAACCACAGCCACAAACCCAGTCCTCTCTGGTGACTACTGAGACAAGAGATGGGCTTTGTCTCTGTCCTGTAACACAAATGTGACACTCATGCTTCTACCATCTGCAAAACAAGTGTTTTACACAACCTCTCTCATGTCTGCAAGGGAATAGAGCTGGACACAGTGGCAGGTTTCAGACGCCAGCTCACTTCAGTCACACAGGTCCTCCATCAGGTTCTTCCCTGTGGTCCTGTGACTGTCTAACCAGTGACAAATCACTCTGCACAGGGAGCTCAGGTGGAGAAAGGCAATAGAAGCTGCCAAAGGGCAACAAAGTGAGAAGAGAGACATCCTCCATACAAATGTCCCTTGTACCATAGTTAAAGGGGAAACAACATGCCACATCAAAGAGGGGAAATTAAAAATATAGCAAATATGTCCCTCCACTCTGCAGCTATCACCTGGGAGCTTGCATAAAGTTTATGACACTCTTTCATTACTAGAAACCAGCAGTAAAGGAGCCAGACATTTATTTTGCAGCTTGGCTCTGCTCCTTGAGCAATAAATGCTGCTGGGTCTAATGCACAATGTGGAGCCAGGTCTGCAAACACACTGTGCCTCTGCAGGAGCAGGGCTGAACACTGCAAGGTGGTCCTGGGATGCTGACACTCCTAAGTACCTGGAAATGCCCTGATGGAGGACAATAGGGAGAGAGAGACAAAATTAATGCATCAGTGCAGGCCTGCAGTGATGATGAGGTTTCTGTACCACCGTGGTAGCTGCTTTCCATGGAGTAGAAAAGACAAAACAGGGCTGTGATGATTTTATGGCTGAGGATCAGTGGGATCACTGAGGTGTACACTGCCCCATTTGTTTGTGGAGAAACTGGAGCATGACAGCCACTGTGCCCCCCAGCTGGGAACCCCTCCTGTGGAGCAGAGTTGGGTGCAATGCAGACCCCCAGAACACAGGGAGATAGAAGATTCCATCAGGCTTTTGGCTTTCTTCTGCTCCTGGCATGTCATAATCCTTTGCAACTGCTCCTTGGTGAGGATGAAGAGACTCTCCCACCCAAGGAGACTTCAGAGCGAACAGCAAAACCAGACTGGTGGGACATGTCCTTGTCCTCTGATGGCAGTGACACAGAAGGTCTTTGGAGGAGCAGAGGATCCTCAGTACTCTGTGTTTGCTCAGGGCTGACATGCCTCCAGCAGGAACACGCTTTGGCAGAGCCCACACTGGCTGAGCTAGGTATGAGGACTCTGAATAACCACAGGTAATTGTGGTAACTGTTTATTCTCATTTCTTTTCCCGTAGTTACATGAGGGGTTCAGTGCAAATTTTCAAAGCTGAGTACAAAAAAACCCCACTGCTATATGGCTGAAAACACTACTTTGAGAGAGACAATACAGCTTGTTGTGGGAATGCCAGCCAGGTCTGAAACCATCTAACAGGTCAGGACAAAGGTAAGAAGGCAGCAGACCCCTTGCAAGGAAGCCAGGCCATCCGCTTCAGGAATACCTTCAGGAAGGCAGCTCCATGGGCAGCTGGAGTCATCTCTGGCACCAGGATCTATGTAACAGCCTGCCAAAAAGATACAAAGGTGTCCCACAGTGCTGGGGAGGAGAGCTGCGGAGAGAGAGGGGTAAAAACCCAAACTAGCACAACCTCCAACCCTCCCTCCACAAGTAAACTGCCCCAGAATAAACTTTGACACCAACCAGGTAAGATTGTAATGTCTTAGCATCCTGTAAGGGACAACTCGGATAAAATAAATTCACTTGGTTTTGAAATCCCTCAAAGTTGCATTTCACAGCCCACCAAAAGCCCACTAAATGTCTACAGCCGGGGTTTATCACACTTGCACAGACCTTCTGGTGTGACTCCAGCTGGATGCTGCACCCTGGGCACCTTCCAGTTCATTAGCTAACATCTGTCTGACATGCTGTTTGTTTTCTCACCCTCATGCAACAGGGACAAGCCTGCTATGGGAGGCTTTTGATTACCAGGTAGTTTGGTGTGCTGGGTCACTCTTCTTTTGCTATGAGTTGCTGGTGAAGGAGGCAGCCTCTTTCCAGCAGAGCCTTTAAACACACAGGGACTGTTGGGACACCCATGGTTTTACACACACAAGGGCTAAGCCAGCAGTCCCTGGAGAGCAGTGCCTGAGAACTCTGTCACTGACAAAGCTGCTCTACCATCTCCAAGATATGCCACAGGGCTGTATCCTCATCCATCCACATACATAGAACTGCTTCTGTCCCAGGGGCAATGATGTTTCTGCTGCTGCATTGGTAACAATACCTCTCCATACAGTTTAAGAAAGCCATTCTCCCTCCTCATGAATCCTGTCCCAAACTCTGTCTGGGGGCTCAGCCTTGCAGGAGTCTGATAGCAGGGTACCAGCTTCCCATGGATCAGCCAGGCCTGGGTGAATGTTGGTACACATGCTCCCAGCCCTGCATGAACACATCACCAAGACACCTCTGCCCACACAGACCGAGCTGGGCTGTGCAGCGGTCACCATGGCTCATCTTGGAATGGGTGTGGCTTTGAGTCCGAGCCTGGGTCTGGCTGGAGCAGAGCTGCTTCTCCCTTCTCTGTGGCCAAAGGCAAACATTCAGTCTGTGTGCTGCCTGCATCTCCACATCCTGACAGCATTCCCATCAAAGAGCTGTTTGCAGCCAATACAGGCATTTTGGGTGTCTCATCTGGGCTGAGCTTCCTGCTCCCTTCTCTTCCTGCTCCCTGCTAGAGCTGCCCTTGCCACACAGCCTCTTGTTGCCTGCTCCAGGGCTGTTTCCACAGCTATGCAGCAGTACAGGGGTTGCATGTTAAGTAACACCAGCATTCTTCTCTTAAGCTGACAGCTTAATAAAAAGGATAAGGATAAGGAGGAAAATGGAAGTTCAGGTCGATTGGCCTGTAGGTCCATGGGACATAGTGATGGAGATGACACATTCCAGACTGGCTTGATTTTAAGCCAGACCATGCAACCCCTACCCTCACCCATACCAGAGTACGTTCATTTCCTCCAGCTCCACATCCAGCCTGGCTGCATACCCAGTGGTGCCTCAGGAAACTATAGGAAAGCCACCTTAATGACCCTTCATCCAACTACAATGACCAGGGCAAGTGCTAGACCTGGGCTTGTCTTTTGGGAACCTCCAGGAGCCCAGCATTCTCTGCAGCTCTCTCCTTCTGTGCTCCCCAGCTGGCACCTGTCCTGATTCGCACGCCCAGAAATTCATGGTACACTGATAACCCAATGCAAACAGAAAAATCCCAGCATGAAAGGGGGCCCTGAGCACACTGGGCATCTCTTCAGTGTTGTTTGTAGTTACAGAGGCAAACAATCCTGTGAGCAGCACAGCCAAGGGCTCCCTGGAAGGGCCCCAACATCCAGATAGCCAGCTGATCTGTTGATGGGGCGCAGAGGAGCAGAGATGTGGCTTTTCCCTCCTGTTCTCAGATTCAATTATTGTGCTTCTGATTTAGCAGGCAGCTGGCTCAGGAGCATTCGCAGCAGTCTGGGCTCTGTGTGCCTGGGAAGCCCTCCCATTGGCACACAACAAGCCCAGGCATCCTCAGCTGCTTCCTGCTTTGAAAAAGAATTCATCCGTGGTGGAAATTGGGAGGCAGACCTAGTACAGACATTTTGGCATTGAAATAGCAGGTACTGCATTGTCCTGAGATGCCTTTTTCTTTTCTGATTTGCTGATGCCAAGTCAGGGAGTTAGAGGGGAGCTCAGACCTGAGAATATTTTTTCATCAGCTCTCCATATCCCCTCAGTCTGCATATTCCTACACTACATAAGTCCAGCTCTGCCAGACCTTCTCACAGCATCAAAACTGCTGTCCAAATTTTCTGTTGTTCCTGATTTTGTTTGTTTGTTTATTTGTTTAATTATTGCTCTGTGGAAAATTTCAAAACAGCAACTGTTCCATCCCTTTTGGGAAAAGCAAGCAGACACTGAAATGTTGGGATTCCCCTTGGAGTGAAAATCCAGCATCTCAGTGGTAGAGGTCAGTGCCTTGATTCAGCTGCAGTAGGAGGGTCAGGGAAGGAGGTCCTAAAACACACCTATACCCTTGGTGAAGGCTGGGATGAAGATTTCAGTGCTCTGGGCATCTTCTGCCCTTATCCCTCAGGAAACAGAACCTACAACCTGCCAGCAGCTCCCACTGCAAGGCAGTTGAATGCTGGATCCATGCAGCTGACTTGCAGAACGAGCCTTGTTTCCAGGTTTCTTCTCCAGGGATCTGATACTTGCCTGTTTCAGGGGAATTTTTTCTAACATCTGCCCTTTTTGTACCCTTCTTTTACTGTTGACTACACTACCCCAAGTGCAATGACCCGCTCTAGAAAGGAGGTTAGACTAGACAATTTCCAGAGATCCCTTCCAGCACCAGCATTCTCCGATTTTGTGATTGTGTGACCTTCTCTGCCTCTTCAATCTCTTCTGGGTTCTGATATCTCTTCTGTGCTTTACCATCAGGAATTTCTGCTCTTTACTTGCCCCAGAGCTTCCTTCATTGCCCTGAAGCTCCTCAAGGCTTTGGGGGGATAAAACAGGAAGGGAAGGCACTACCTTTCCTGGCAAAGCCTGAGATATGCAAGCACTGTGCCCCTAATAGAGCACTGTGATGCTGCTTTGCTGTTCCATTTTGCTCTCCACAGTGCTATGACCAGCAGCAGAAGAATCAGCAGTGTCCATTCCCACCTGGTGTCAGGATTGGTGCAGTGTAGGTTGAGTTCCCAGGTGCTGCTTGCAAACAAGAAAGTGAGGCCATGGTCAAGGCTCCTTACAGAAGATGGTACCACAGCCCAGCATCTCCTCCAGGACAGCTCTGCTGCCTTTTTTCCCCTCCAGCTTCTGAGCTCCAGCACATTGTCTGGCTTGAATCCCTGCAGAACTCTCTTTATCCAGACCTTCTCCATCCCTGGACTGTAATTCTCCTACAACCTCTGCCCCCTAAGGGCTGTTTTTACCCCTCCTCTAATCAGTATCACTTAGGGCTGGCTCTGCTGTGGTCTCAGCATGCAGCTGCTGGCCTGCAGCACCATAACTGAGTCCCAGGACTCAGCAGCAGCTCCTCTGAGAAGACAAATCGGTCATTATGCATCTGAACAAATAGATTTCATATTCCAAATGGAGAGATCTGTCAGCAGCTCCATTCCTCTGGGAAGCCATGAATGTCAAGCCATTTAAGAGCCCTTTCCTAATGATGCCCCTGGTGAGCAGCCGTGAAGACGTATAGCCCCAGAGCTCAGGGAGGGTTTGCTGGAGACTATCAGGGTAGAGGGGAAGATTAGGAGGCATTAGCACAGCAGAATGTCTCGTTCAGCACTTCCTCTAGAGTCCTGCACAGCAGAAAAGGAGCACGAGGCATGGGCTCAGATTAATGGCTTTTTCACAAGCCAGCTTTGTCTTCTGACAGAGGAGAAAAATGATTGCACACACACACACATAAGCACGCACACGAATGAGGGGAGATGGGCTGTTCTGCCTGACTTGTACATTTTGTAATGGAGAGCCTAGCTGGAAGGAGAGGGAAAAGATGAAGTAGGGCATTGGGAATGCGATCCCTCTCTGACCTGCTGTGATGCTTATCGACTGCAGACCCTGCAAGGTTTGTCCTGGCACTGTTCCCCCTGCAATCCATAGCTCTGAAAAAGGCAGCTCTGTGCTGTGTTGGGGGAAAATCACACAGGTTTGGAGACAGTCTGCAAGAGCTGACTATCACCCCCAGCAGCATTGACAGTGTTAGAATGAGCCAGGAGCTAGCCCTTGCAGCCAGGACTGTCCCCATCGGCAGGGATCAGGGCTCCCTGCCTCCACACAAAGGGCATGGAGACAAAGTGATGTCTCCATGCCCAGATGGAAAGTCCATGGTTTACTCCCACTGCACACACAGGTGCTCCAACCTGGAAGCCAAACAATTGGAATTTACGTTGAAAACATTCAGGTTGTAACACTGCCCTGCTCAGGTATCCCCTCTCATGCCCTTGTTTGCTAGATTTGGTCCAAATTTGCCAGGAGTGCTAGGCCCCCACTCAAAGTAGATTTTTTTTTAAAAATTGGGGGTTTCCAGAAAATACACCTGACTAAGTGTCACAGAGCATTTTGGAAACCTCTCGCAGACCTGTTAGGTGGCAACTTCTTAAAAACTAGCAGTTGTGTTTTAGACAAAACAAAACAAACACATTCACACCAAGGAAAGGTGACCAGAATCAAACATCTGGTTTCAAAAAACACGGGCGATTTCAATTAGCATTCCCCAACAGCCCTAAACTTAAACACTCACGCTGATAACCACTGCCTGTATACAAAATGTGGTCCTATCTTCTTTTAAAAGTGTATACCAGCCTTTGTATTATCTCTTCTGATGGAGCCATTTGTATTAAGGGAAGAAAAATGCAAGTATCTAGAGGCCACCTTTAATAAAGTATTTGATAGAGTGCCTTGCAAAACCATACCTGGCAAATGAATTCGAATTGGAGTGGATACAAGCTGAGACACCTGACGGAAAATCGCCTAAGAGGTGTGTAAACACAGAGCCATGATAAACTGCAGGGGTCTGCATGGGGAGGAAGGTGTCCAGAAGGTGCCACAGGGATCGATGTTAGAGCTGGTCTAGTTTAACATCTTTATTAATGACAGGGAGGAAGAAGTAAACAACACATTAATAACATCCTGGGATGATACTGAACAGCACAATTCCCTAGACAGAGCCAAGAGAAGGAATTTGCAGAGCAAGGGCTGACCCTGCATAGCTTCTTGCATTTTGTTACCAAGATCAAGTGGTACACTGGGCATCTGAGCTGCAGAAGGGGCCATTGGGCTGAAAGGAATCTAGAAAAGGAGTTCAGGCTGGAAGCAAGAGATGAATACTGTGAGATAACTGAGGGAAAGAAAGTTTGGGCCAAATTCCACACTCTAAACACCCAAGATCCTCATTTTTGCCCAGGGAAGGGCACCACAGAGAGTGGACCATACAAATTGGCAGCTATGTTTCCATAACTAGATGCCCCCTTCAAGTTATGGGGGCCTCTCCAGGGAACTTTCAGGCAAGTGCTTAAAATCAGAGATGCTGTTTATCCCAAAACCAGAGATATTGTACCAGTCCAAAGGAACACCGTGTCAGTCAGTAATAGATGTGTTAGGATAAATAGCAAGCATGAAGTGATCAGTGAGATCCTTGCTTTTGGAAATTGGTGATTGCTTAATACCAGCAATTGTCATTTTATTTCATTTATGTCATCTCTTGGAGCACAGTCCTGGCTAGGGAAACACACACACACATTCAATACTTCAGAAAGACTAATTTTCCACATTTCAAGGGAATTATGAGCAAAACTCTTGGGAAGGAAGATGAGGGCAGGAAAACGAGATGATCAAAGTTGAGCAAGTGGGAGACAACGCAGGAAAGAGCCACAAAAAAACCCCTGTGGAGCTGGAAGAAAATCAACCTTGCAATGAGAGACTGAAAATTCTTGATCTGTTTAGCTCATCAAAAAGAAGATTGAGATTTAACTGATTGCAATGTGTAAGTACCTTCCCAGGAAGAAAATACAAGGTGTGAAAGGCTCTTCAATCACATGGGGAAAGGAATGAAAGAGCCAACAGCTGGAAATTAGGGTCAGACAAATTCCAGTAAGACATAAGGCCCAGATTTGCAGCAGAAAATGTGACCAGACAGTCAAAATCCCAGGGATGTGGTAACTTCTCGGACGTGGTAATTTCTTCACATCTAAAAGCCAGGGATGATTTTCTGTAAGATGCTCCGGTCAAATACTGGATGCTGTTCCGTAGAAACCAGATGCAAGTCCTTGCTTCACACCAGAGGGCTGCACTGCAAAGGGGGTCATGACAGATGACCTGTGGTTTTCTTCCAGAATTACTTGGCTGGAAAAGGATGTTTAGATACCTTATGTTGCATCTCATTCCTTTCAATTCCTCAGCTGCTGGCGTATCCTCTTTGCATTCTTAATTACAGATCTGCACTCACCTCTTTTGTCCACTCTAGATACTGTGCTGTACTTGTTTTAGTCATGTTTGCTATACCAGCTTCTTCATTTATCCCACACAGCTGTCTGTCATTTCAAGCACAGCCCATGGCTCCCCATGCATCTTCCATACCTGTGGTTAAGATCTCGATGGGACAGTTCCTGTTTTATTCCTAGAACTGCAGGAGCCTATTAAAGAAGAAAACATACGCTGTGCTCTCTTTAAGGAAAACTTTATTCTTCTCTATGCTAGTGGATTTTTTCCCCAGTTGTGAAGCTTATATCCTTTTCAACAGCACAGCCTCTTCTTCTCATAAGTTGAAACAACTTGATATCAGGTGCCCTGAATTCACCTCCTGAGAGATTTCGGCTGGCTCTACCTAATGATAAATACACCTTGCTTTAATGGTGCAGGAGGAGCTCAGATGTTGCCAGAGGGAGAAGCAGTGGGCTCTCTTGGGGAGGAAGCCAAGGTGGGGGAAGAGAGGCTGAAGGTTGTTTTTTCTGCTATTATTTAAGTTAACAGCAAAGGTAAGGCTGCGAGCACGGGTGGGTTTGGCCCTGCCCTTGCGCTCCATGAGGGAGCCGGCCGAACGCGCTGCTGCTCTCACACACGTCTTGTGCAAGGAGACATCTGGAGGCTGGACCCATCTGGATCAGACCTCTCTCCTGGGAACAGTGCTTGTGTGACTTCCTGGACACCATAAAGCTGCCAGAAATGCAAAGGCACTTCAGAAATGGGCAAAAGTGATGAAAAGTCTGTGGGGAAAGGCCCGGAGCAGGAGTAAATAGGGGACTTGCCTGCTTGCAAGAACTTGGGAGGAGGAGGGAGGGTATTAAGGGTCTCCTGGTGGTTCCACTGGGAGGAAGGGAATGAAATCAGATGAGAAAAATTGCATCTGAACATCAGGAAATGCTTTCTGTCACTTAGATGTATTAGCTTGGGGAATTGCATCCTTAGGCATGGGGTGAGGACATGGTTGCTCAAGACATACCCAGCAAGCCTCTGAGCTTGAAGGGAAATGTCCTGTGAGGAGTCATTTTCTCACAGCTGTGCCAAGCTGGGACAGTCCCAGCACTGCTGTTACACCCCCACTGTGTTGATGTCATTCAGAGGGTGCTGCTGGGTGCCCTCTGTAGCCCTGGGAACTCAGGATATCCCATTTCACAGGCTGGAGGGGGGATGTGCATCTCCTCATGGTGTCCAGCCCCAAGCTCCTGTGCTCTTCTCCCATGTCTGGACCCCTGGCAGTGGCAAGGGAGATGGGCAGGAGGAGAAGGGTTCCCCAGAGGCCCTGGACATCCTAGGCTGATGTCCACACCAGTGCCCCTGCACTGTGATGGATGGGAAGTCACAGCTGGCTGTTGCACCTCCATGGCTGTGAGCCCACCTCCACCAGTGTTCTCCAAGCTCTGGTTTGACCACCAGCCCACTTAGGTGTTCCCAATGGTCTTATCCTGTGGGATGTCAGCTGTAGGGATGTCCTGACTTTTTTTCATCTTCCCTTGCTCTTGGGCCTGCTTTGTCCAGGGATGACTATGTCTCCAAGGCACAGCACCCTTACCAAGCTGGTGGGCTTTTACAGAAGCTCTGAATGCAGCAGCCAGCAGCACCATTCCTCCCACAGAAATATCTGTTCCCTAAGTAAGACCTATTGCCAGCCTGTCCCTTATCTACCTTTCCCTCCTTTCTAGCCGCTCCTCTCTTCCTGGCTTCTCCCGGAGTTGTGTTGTTGCTGTGGTTACTCGTTTATCTTTAAGAGATAAATTTCTGCCCACCCCACCCCAGTGCAAAGTGAAATTCCCGGGCTTCATCCTCCGTGGAGAACTGCCTCTCTCTAAAGTGGCACTAATTGAGCATGAAATGCTATGCAACTAAATTACACCATAATTTATTCGGCGTTAAATGATTTTAAGCAGCGGCTCAGGAGTGCTGGGAACAAGAATCACTCCCCTCTTCCCACTCTCCTCACTGTGCTGCCTGCGCCGCAGCCGGGAGCAAGCCAGATCCCGAGGACTGCATCCTCCGAGGAAGGACCAGCCTTCAACAGAACAGCCGCCACCTCACTGTCTGATTTTTCCGGGAGAGCTGACGGCTTGTTGGGCACTCATCAAAGAACCGCTAATCACATCCCGGTCTCTCCTAAGAGTCCTAATTTCCAGCAGGGAGCCTGTCTGTAAACTGCAGAGTACGGGATGTCACCAGCATCGTGCAGGATCTGGGCGGTTTTAGCCTGTCAGGCTCAGATCGGGGGCTGAGGGCTTTTCCTCTTTGAAGAGAGAAAACTTCAGTGCAGAGAGTTTGGCCAGGTTGAAACCAGCTGCCAAATTATATCGCGTTAGCTCTTTCTTCATTCCCAGACCACGGAACCTTTCCTCCCACCTGACAATTGCCCTCCAGTGCCGTAAAATATCAGGTCTCTCACACTGGTGTTTTTCTGCAGCAAGGAGATGCATGTTGTTCCTAAGGAAATAGGAAATCACTTGCTCGCCCTTCTAAACACCAGCAAAATACCATTTTGAAGAAAAATGCAGAAGTTTCATATTGAAAATGGAAAACCAAGATGTTCCAACACTCTTCAGAAATATTTTTCACTGCCTTTTCAGACTGAAGGCATTTGACAAAATTGATAAAAATAACAGAACTACCCTCATCAGCACAAGGTGTATTTTTAGACATAAAAGACGAAAAGTTTCATTCAGTGAGGAAAAATGTCCCTACTTCCACTCAGAATGGAGACAATTTCAGCATTGTGTAAGAGACTCCAGGAGAAATGCATTCTCCTAAATAAGGAAGGATGGGAAAAGTACCAGCAGGATCAGAGGTACAGAAATATAGAGCAGCTTTCAGCTTTTTTTTTTTTTCTTATTTTGTTTTCTTTCTTTCTTTTTTAATTAAATATATGGGGACTAGGGTTAATTGAGACTCCTCCAAGTCAAAAAGTAATTGGGGACAAGAGGCAGCTAGCCCCATAGAAAAGGAAACAGGGCTGCATGAACAAGCAGATTAGGACTCTTCAGTCTGTATAAAGCCAGGGTGATAATTAGGGATGGGTAGATTACGGGTTCAGCAAGTCTAAAATAGCATGGAAAAGATGACTGGAGATGCATGCTTTCCTGCCTTTTCGTACATCAAACTAGAAGAAAGCAGGTTCAAAAGAAGCAAAGGGATTGTTCTCTCATATATGGAGGTTAACCTGTGTAATTTCCAGCCACAGGACATTGTGGGTGGTAAAAGTGTTTGTAAAAAAAAAAGTGGTACAAAACCCACCAGGGTTATTTCACCAGGNAAAAAAAAAAAAAAAAAAAAAAAAAAAAAGAAAAAGGGGGGGGGGAAGAGGATGAGTACTTTGATAAGGTTGAAGTGTTTCATTTGAGTCTTGAGTGCAGTGTTTCAGGATGACTTCTTCCCCTGTTTCAAAAAGGGAAATACATTGTAAAAC